>PVJL010003060.1:0-170229 GCA_004026885.1 Lyroderma lyra
AAAAAAAAAAACCCAAGAACTTGAAGAACAAGTTGGAAGAGAGTGAAACCATTCTTTTCTGTGTATTATTTCCTGGAGGTTCACTTTCTCTCACCTCTCCTTTTTCTCACTTCCCTGGAAGCTGGCTGGGGAGGAAGAAGCTGAGAGATGGCAGAAGGCTATCGTCAGGGGACAGTTGGGTAGAAGTTTCTGAGCGGAAGGGGCATGGGCCCTGGAAACGGGGCGGAATCAGGAATGCGGATTCTGAACCTCAACCCGTTGATTAATCACAGCAGAGCATCTGGGAGGTGTCCAGCGTCTCCCCACCCACTGACGTGGACAGGATCCCTAATGAAATCACACCCGCTGGGCAGCTGCCGCCAGCGCAACAGTTTGCGCTCCAGAATCCTTCTGTCGACCCACGGAGGTGCAATCGAGATTCAGGGCTCCTCTCCGGAACCGGGAAGTAACTTCGCGTGCAAAATAATGGTGGACCCGATCGCAGGAAGGTGCCCCCGCCACACCTTAGCGGACCGCGTTGCCGAGGTACCAGGGTGTGAAAGTCGTGCAAGGCTGGCTGTACAGATATTAATAATGAGGAACGCCCGGTCTCCACGCCTCCGGCAGGCTGCAGGGCCGTCCGCGCCCCGCCGAGTCCACAGACCACGGCTGCGGACGACCCTGCGGGGACCAGGAGTGCTCCTAGACTGCACCGGCCACTCCTCGCGCGCGCGGGTGCGGCGCGCCCCAGCTTTCGTGCCGGCGCGCGGGTCCAGGCTTCCGTTCTTGGGCCCCGGGGCCATGATTTTCGCCGTCTTCGCTGGCTTCTTGCCGCAGGTGAGTCTCCGCCGCTGCTCCGGCTCGGGAAGGAGCGCCTGGTAGCCTGGAGGGGACCGGGGGGAGGGGGGACACGGTGAGGTGCCTGCCCGGGGTACGGGGTGGGTGGTCGGAGCATGTCCCGGCAGAGTCAGGGGAAGAGCGGCTTTCCTGAGTCCTGCAGGAACCACCCCTCCCGAAAGGGACAGGAGCCCACGCTCCCGCTTTCGGTCGCTGGCCCAGCAAGCCTCAGAAGTGGCAGACAGACGGATTTTTCTTCCTTTTTCTTTCTCTCTGTCCCCTCTGTATCTCTCTCTCTTTTTATTTTGCCTTATCTTTAACTTATAAAACATGCTTATTGCAAGTGGGTTAAACCTGCGGTCATCTTTTCTGTATTTTCTATGGATATTTAGCACGTGCTAAGAAAATGTTCTGGAAGGAAGTTACGCTGGGAGAGAGTTTATGAGGACATAACCTTCTAAATTGCCATGTTCTGTATTATTCAATAAATGGATACAAAACGTGCACATTTGTGAATGGAACACTCCATGGTAAGAATAAATGTGCTCAACCAGCGCTCTCATCTTCCCAGGCACTTCCTCTCTGGCCCCGATCCTCTGATGAAAGATTGCACCATAAATTCCAGTCTTGGCTGGCTGGGTTCTGTAACTATCTAAAGTTTCCCACCTCCTACTTCCCGGATGCTGGTTAAGGAGAAAGGGGCGGGCAGAAGTTGAGATTGTGGTCAAATGAAATCACTAGAAGGACTAGAAATCACTGAAATAGGGTATTCTGGCACTAACTACTGGAATTAATGCAGACCCCACAGGTTAAGGGCTCAGTCCCACAAGACTGCCCTCACCAAGTAGTGGACTCCCAGGTTACCCACACTTTTGTCAGACTTGCCTGTAAATCAAGGGTTCCCACGACCCTCTCCTCAGGTCTGATAACTTGCTATAACAGCTCACAGAACTCAAGGAGACACATTTATTGATGTATTACCAAGAATACAGATAAACAGCCAGATGAAGAGGTATTTGGGGTGAATGAAGTCTGGGAGGTTCCCAAGTGCAGGATGTTCTGTCGCTGTCGGGTTGGTGTGCACCACCCTCGTAGCACCAGGATGCGTTCGCCAAGCTGGAAGCTCTCGGAACCCTATAGTTTAGGGATTTTTCAGGCTTTATAACATAGGCATTATCAAATATTAACTCTAACTTCACCCCCTTTCCCCTCCCCGAGGATGGGGGTTGGGCTGAACATGCCAAGCTCTGTCTTTATGGTGACTAGCCCTGATTCTGGAACTGATAAGACCATCTGTAGCAACCTGGTAAGAACAAAAGACGCTCGTGTCACTTGCAGGGATGAGGAAATGACAAGGATTTTAGGAGCTTTGTTTCAAGAACTGGGTGGGAGGGGTGTCAGAGGTCAAACGTGTATTTATTTTTATGTCACAATTATAAACAATAAAAGGAACTGACAAAAGGAAACGCTGGTTTTCTGAAAGGATGAACAAAATTAACCCCCTAACTAGACTAACAAAGAAAGAAAATAGAACATAAAATCCTAGCATCAGGAATTAATGATGGATGATGCAACAAACTGCATCCATTAAAAAGATATAGGGAGTTCCCTGATGGTGTAGCGGCTTAAGGCTTCGGCGCTGGTGCTGTCAGCGCTGCGGCCTGGGTTCGATTTCCAGCCAGGGAGCTACCCACATACCCAAAAAAAAAAAAAAAAAAAAAAAAAAAAAAAAAAAAAAAAAAAAAAAAAAAAAAAAAAAGATATAAAGGGGATTTTATGAGTAACTTTATGCCAATAAATTAGACAATTTGGATTAAAGAGACAAATTCCTTGAAACATACTACCTAGCAGAATGTACATAAAATGAAAATATAATCTGAATTATCCTATACCTATTTATGAATTGGAATTCATTGCCTATAAGCATATCACAAAGAAAAGTGTAGGCCTGGGCAGTTTCATGGTAAATTTTAGAAATATTTGTGGAAGAAATAAACCAATCTTATACAAATTCTTTCAGAAAACAGGAATTCTTCAGTGATTTATGAGGCCAGTATAACCTTAATCCCAAAACATGACAAAAATAATTCAAAAGGAGAAAAATATTGATCAATGTCTCAAAAATAGGTGCAAAAATCCTTAATGAAACGAAGACCACCAAAATTCAGCAATATTTAAATATGATAACATGTCATGACTGAGTGGGGTTAATTTCAGGAATAAGTGTTGGATTAACATCTGAAAATTAACCAGTGTTTTTCACTATATTAACTGTAAAGGAGAAAAACTGTATGAATAGCTTCATAGATGCAGAAAAAACATTTGAAAACATTTAACTGCCTTTTACTATAAAAGCTCTCACATATTTGGACAGAAGGAAACTCCCTGCATCAGATAAAGGCTGTTTCTGCTTGGGGTGGTGGTACAGACTAGGATTACCTGGGAAGGGGCATGATGGAATTTTCTGGGATAATGCTAACGTTCCATGATCTCGATAGAGGATTTGAGTTACACTCTTTGAGTGGTATCCTTAAAAATTGAGCAGTTCACTCTTTATATATTTTACTATTAAAAAAAAGCTGTAGACAATATTGAACTCTAGTTAGTGAAACACATGGTGAAGTATTAAGAGAAATGTACTAATATCTGCAACTGAATTTCATCATTAAAATAAAACAGATGACTAGATGGAGGGATAGATAGAGAAAAATGTGGTAAAACAAATATAAGAAAATATTAGTTATAGAATCTAGGAAGTGAATATATGGAAGTTCATTGTACAAGTCTTTAAATTTATTAAGTGCTTGAAAATGTTGATAATAAAATGTTGAGGGAAAGAATCTCTGAAAGGAGAACCGGGGAAGACAGGAGGGAATAGCCCTGTGCAAGCAGAGAAAACACACACAGACATTGCCTGGAACACTGAGGCCCAGCCTGGAAAAGGGAAGATTGAGAGATGCCCGGGAGCCTAGCTGCCACCAAATACATGATTGGGTTTTATCGGGGAGAGGCCTGATCTTCTCGTTCCCAATGTTAGTATAGGGGTTGCCGAAGCGAGCGCTCTTCTCTTGTTTCCATCCAGGCAGCTGACCTGGGCTTAACATAGACGGTTTCTATTTTAACTTTTCTTTTTCTTTGCTTAATTTAAATTTAACTTTCTACTTTAAAACACTCCCATGTTAAAGTGGTAGAATCTATACAAAACCCCCCTTTTTTTCGGAACCATTTGAAAAGTAGGTGCTGACATGATAAATAGCATGACTGAATAGTGTACTTTTCTGTAAATGAGGACCCATAACCACAACACTACCTTCAAAATCAGAACGTTACCATTAGCACATGACTACTACCTAATCCTCAGACCCCATTCAAATTTCTCTGACTGTCCTCAGGTTATTTTTAGCACAGAGATCCTGACCCAAATCCTTGTATTGCTATTTCTTCTGCCTGTGTGACTGGTATTTTGTGGGACATTGACAGAGGACAGCTTGTCAGGTTAAAACCAGAGTTTATTTCTTAATGTGTATCTTGCATCCTGATTTTTTAAAAGTGTGCACAACGTATTAATTCTTATTTGTAAAAATATGAGAGACAGAGAGAGAGAGAGAGGGGTGCGGAGAGAGAGAGGAGAGGAGAGAATTCATATATACAATCAAATGACTAAAAGACAAAATAATGGATGCTATCTCTAATTGAGGGGAACATACATGGTTTTTATGTTCTTATGAAAACTTTCTTTGCTTATATTTTCTAGAATAAACATACTTTATTTTATTATAAGAGAAAAATATACAAAAAAAAATTTCAGGTGTAAGTTACATACTAGCACCAAAGGCCAAGGGACAAACATGAGTACGAAAGAATGAGAGTTTAGAACTGGAAGGAAAGTCCCAGTTCTGTTTGCCTTTGGCAGCTGAGGTGAAGGGAATGTGAGAGGGATTCTGGGAGGGAGACCACTCCTGCCCATCCCTGCTTTGTCTCCATAGGTCCTTACTGCCCCAGTCACAGCCACAGGGCAGGACAGAATTCACCAGCAACCAGCTGCCCTGCAGGAAAGGAAGTGCAGCCTCATGGACAAGTGCTGTCCAGCAGGTACATCTAAGAGACATCACCAACCCTTACCCCACCCTTGTCTCCAGGTCCTCCCAGCCCCCTGATTCCCATGGTTCCTGGTTCTTTTTCCATAGGTATTTATTTGAAAAACATTCCCCTGGGTTATGTCAGCAGTGCATATGCCTTCTGTGTGCCAGACACTGTGCTAGTAGAGGGCACGAGGCTCCCGGCCTGCTAGAGCTCTGCTGGGATGGTATCTAGTCAGATGGATGAACGTGACAGAGAGATGAACTAGGAATTGTGCAGATAACTGAGTGGTGGGTGGGACAATTGAGAGACCAGTTGGTGATGACTTCTGGATATGGTGACTTTGATGCAGAGAGCCACTGTCTTTGGTGCTGAGAGTCAGGTAGAGTGGTCCTGAGAGAGGTTCCCCCCACCCCACCCCCAAAGGAACCATCGCCCTGGGGGACAAGGGTTGAGTTTGACTGAGCAAACCTATGGGGTAGGTGGGGTGAGTAGTGGGTGAAGAGGTCACAAGGACAGGTGGGAGCAGATCACACACCCTGGATACTGTGGAGAGAGCATGGGTTTCATTTTTTGAATGAGGTATTAAAGAAAGTAAAATATCTCAATGTTTTATATTGATTACACGTTGAAATAATACTGTGTTGGATATTTTAGGTTAAAAATACATAGTTAAAATTAGTGGGACCTCTTTCATTTTCTTTTAACATGGCAAATGTGGATGTGTGGCTTGTAGTCAATACATTGCTGTTGTCAGTGCTGGTCTAAGGCATGTGACATGTAGAAATGGAAAGAAGACTAAGGCCAGGCAGAGTGGATTTTCCTGTTTGGATTCCATTGATGGCCGAAAGTGGGGTTCCCTGGCCACCACTGCCAGCCTCTTGGAGTCCTATGGGGATTCACCCACTGCTTTTCTCTTGGTTCCCAGGATCCCATTGGTCAGAGCGCAGTGGCGAATGTACCCAATGCATGCAGGGAGTGGAGTTCACCGCTCATTCGAACAACCTCACTTCTTGCCTACTCTGTTCTACATGCTATCCAGGTGGAGACCATGACTGCACTTAGGGTGTTGGGTGATGCAATGGGAACTGTATTGAATGGGGTGTTAGCAATGTGATTTCCAGCCCAACGTAGTCTCCACTATACTATTTTTCGTGATATTTCTTCAGTCAATAAAATAAAAAGAAAAAAGAAATTCTTTTTATAATGCGTGCCACACAGTAGGGACGTCTTTGAGATCATCAGTTGGAAGCAGGGTGATAGTCTGTCCCTTGAAGGGGAACTCAGTTACAGCATAGAAGGTGTGGCCGAGTGGGAAAGTGCTGGTTCGAGCTGGGACATGGGTCTGGTCCTGGGCCAGGTCCCTCCTAGCCCTGTGCTCCGTGCTCCTGGCTGCTGCTCCGCCTCCCTCAGCCTTCATGGCCCAAGGCCCCCCACCTCTCTAGCAGGTCTAGGTGTCGGGAAGTCACCCAAGGGTTCCTCTCCATCCAGGGTCTCTCGTCCTTGTTAATGAGTTCATGAGCTAATAGATATTTCCTCCCAACCCTGATATAATAAATAATGAATTGTGGTCCTTTTTATATGTCTCTATTGGTGACAGGCAAATGGTGGCTATCCTTTGTATGCAAAAATGGCCCCCCCAAACTAGTTGGTTATCAGAGTAGGTGGGCATTCGGGTGGTGACAAAGGGTAGAGGGACATGTGAGAGAAACACATCCCCCAAACCTTATCCTTTGTCTCCAGGTGAAGAGGAGATAAGTCCATGCACCACGACCAAAGACAGGGAGTGTCAATGCAAACGTGGCACTTTCCGGGACAAACTTCACCCCGAGTTATGCCAGCAGTGCAGCACGCGGTAAGGCATGGGAGCCGAGCGGGGCCCAACAACTCAACCCCTTAGGGCTTGCCTGTGTCTGTGGCATCTTCCGAGCCTGCAGTGGCCCTTCCTCGGCCACCTGCATGTCTTCACCCTGTCCCCTTTAGCGTCCCCTTCCCACACCTCCTCAGCACGTTTTTTCCCTTGATAGATTGAGTTTTCTGTTTGCACAGTAGGCTGATTCTTAGAACCCATGATACTTTTAGGAGCCCTCAAAAAGGATCGATTGGTTTTCCTGTTTTTTTGAAATCTGAAGAAAATAACATGGAATAGAATCCAGTGTGGGTTGTATTAATCCTTATTCCAGTCAATCAGAAAAAAATATTCTTAAACACTTCATTATTTAGGAAAGAGCCCATGAAGACAAAAGTGCCCACAACTTACAAAGCTGTAATGACTCATCCTTTAGGTCCTTCAAGATTCCCTAATTCCAGGCCCCTATGATCTCAATAAATGCATGTTTTCCCTATTTCTTGGATTTTGGGGCCAATAGTAATCTGCTCTTCCCTGACCTCCAGTGTTGGCTGTGATTGGTAGGGACAATCAACAGGTGGAGGACAAGAGGTTCCTTATATTAAAGGTGGCCTGGAGGGTGAGGCTCACCTTGTACCCACAGGGCTTCTCACCCTTGACCTGGAGAGAGATACCCCTCCTGAGGGCTCTCCTTGCAGTCCAGGGCAGGCCATTGCAGGCCTCGCAGAGAAGGCCCAGCTTCTGGAGAAGGTGCAGCTCTGAGCACTTAGCAGGAGCCCTACGGGCTGGAGTGCCATGTTCAGCTCCTTCTCAAACCCAGCAAGGGGGTGAGGGGACTGTCATGCAGACAGAAAAGGCCTGTTCTTCCACTCTCTGGTCAGAGGACCCTGGATGAGAGGTAGCTCCCTCTTTTTGTTTATCTCACCTCACAGAACCCCTTCACAACCTCCCTGTGTTTGTACCTAGGTGTCCTGATGGCATGGTTGAGGCTGAGCCCTGTACCCCGTGGAGTGACTGCAAGTGTGTCAAACAAACACCAGGTACCCAGGCCATTGGGGAGGCACCAGTTCCCGGAGAGCCAGTGCCCACCAGCCCCGGGCTGCCCACCGCTCCCTCTCCCTCCTCAGGCAGTTCACAGCTGGTGATCGGAATTATAATTGGATCTGTGCTGGTGGTGCTGGTGCTGATCGCGTGTGCATGTGCATGTTATCACAGGAGGCGCATCCTTCAAGGTGAGGTTGTTGGGAGTGATGGGGAGGCCCCGGCACACGCTGTCACCTCCCTCACTTCCTGTGTTGCTTCTCAGACAGAAATACTTTCCCCTCCATCTCCCAAGTCCTCCTGTTCTTGTCGGGTCTGTCTCTAATCTTTTTTCCTGTGGTCACCCTTGCATCTCTTACTTCACCTCTCAAGGGCTGGGATCACATGAGTCCCCGCATCTCAGGGCTGACCATCACCTCATCCCCCAGCCAAGTCTGAAAGGGAAGGATCAGTTTTTCCGGGTCCCCAGCCAGGGCAGAGAGGCGGTCAGCGCCTCACTGGGTGACAAGAGGAAAGGGTCAGCTTTGGTCAAAGAGAGTCTAACAGATTTGATATGTGTTTATTTTTACTTCTTTCCCCCTTCTCTTCCCCCTCCTGAGAGTGTTCTAGACTTGGACTGTCCCTTCCTGTCCTCAGGCCCCAGGGCTGCTTGTTCAGGGTCTGAGCCCCCAGCCCACACCTTGGCTCCAGCACTGTCCTTACAGAGGGAGGTGCTGCTGAGAGGACCCTGCCCGCTGCTAAGACAGACACCCCTTCTCTTCCAGGTTGTGGAGGGGACCCCGAGTGCCTGAACACAGTGAGTTGGTTTCTCCAGGATCTGATGGCCTCAGGCCCTCAGAAATGGCTTTGTGACCACAATCAGGCCCCAGTAGGCATGGTCCCAGTTTGTCCTATACTGTGGCCTGGGGTCCCGGGCTGACTGTAGGAGGGCAACTGGTCCTTTAGTAGCAGCCCACAAGTGTGGTGGCAGTGCCAAGCTATGTCCTTCCTGGTGCTTTTGACACCCTCACCCACAGAGCTGCACCCTGGGGAATGAGGGTGTCAGGCCGGGGTGCTGAACCCCCTTAGCACAGCACAAGGATCCTGGTGCCAACAGCAGAGTCCTGGACGTGCTGAGCCTGTGCCAACCTGAGGGGACAGCCTTGGAAGGACATGGGGCAGCAGAACCTACTGTGTCCCCTGGGGCCCTTCAGGGAGCCTGCGTGTAGACTCCTGAGTCAGCTCTTTGCCTTCCCAAGGTGTGTTTCCAGTGCCCACGTTCCTCAAGAAAGCCTGGGGCTCTGGACAATGCCTGCAACGAGATCATGAGTAACAGAGAGTCAATGTCATCACTAACCTCTGGGCAGGAACTGAGACCCCAGGAGCACCCACAGCTGGCAGGTGGACAGTCCCCAGAGGCAGAAGCAAAGCATCTGCTGGTGAGTGGGTAGCAACCATGAGGGGCCCTGGCCCTTCCGCTTGTCCAGTTCTGTGGTAGAAACAGGGAAAGCCGATGCTGGTGAGGTCTCCTGTCCCCTGGGGTCGTGAAGAAAGAAGGCGATGAGGACCTGAAGGGGGAGGGGCTGCACAGGAAGGGAGCCCGCCACCCCGATATGTGGACTGTCAGCTCTGTGGAATGTTGTGTGCTACCTGTAGTGGGTTCGCCCTTTCCCCAGACTAACGTGTAGACTGGGACAGTCACAGAGTGGGCAGTCCCATGAATACTGACAGATGGTATTAGAGCTACATTGTCTTCCACTGTGTGAATGTTACAGAATTTTAAGCCATTCCTCATCATGTTCAGAATTTCAAATTTATTTCAAAATTAAGTTGAATCCATTCAAAAATAAATATTTGTCATCATTTCTAATCATGTTTGTAGAGTCACTTCCTAGAAGAAGTAAAATTTGTCAGTGCGTAAAAGTACTTTTTACTGTACACACACACACACACACACACACACACACACACACACACACACGAGGGCTGGGTTCTTTCCAGACAGCCCTCTGACATCCCTAGTTTTGGATCATATCAATTCAACAGGTTTCATGTGACATCAGTAGTCTTCTTTTTGGAAACTAGGAAAAAATTGACTTGTAGTTGGCTTTTCTTTGACAGTTTTTGCAAGTGATTGTTGTCTTATCTAAGAAAGTCTTTCTAAGACATGATTTGTGACCTTGCTCTCATACAGGCGTATCTTTCATTTGGGCTAATGTTCCCACGAGCAGTATTTTATGTTAAGTGGTTGCTCTATTGAGCCCTTCATTTCTTCATCATTCATGAGCTTTGGAAGTCCTTCATGCAGCAAAAGATGAGATAAATTTCTCTAATTTCTTAGGTAGGTTGACTTGTAGTAGATAGCGATATAAGGTAAAGGAAGTTTATTTTGTGATGCGACATGACACGAGGAGCTCCCTGAATTGTTCTGAGTCACTGTCTCGTCCCACAGCCTCCAGTTAGGTCCTGATTCTCTCATGTTCATCTGCCTGTCTCCTCCTTCATTACTTGTGAGACAGTTTACGGCCATGGTCTCTCTTCACCTCCATATTTCCTGTCTGTTCTTCTTTTGTAGGACATACCTCACTTGACAAGTCATAAAGACAAGTTATAACACAGAAAGCCATCCCACAATGGTCAGGAATCCCTCCACCTAATTTAATCACTTTGACACATGTCCAAAGTGGCTAATACACATCCACAGTAAGAAAATGTACATAGTACAGAAAGGTTTTCAGTGAGTAGTGAGACCTCCCACACACTCCTCTCCAGCCTCTGGCTTTTCTTATTTCAGTTCACGACGAGAGATCATGTCTTGTGGTTCTTTCCCAGTATCTCTATACACATGCCTGTGTGTGTGTGTGTGTGTGTGTGTGTGTGTCTACACACAAGGAATTCTATATTTATAATATGCTGCCATGAAACTTTCTAATATATTTTACTACCTGATAGAGAAAATTTCACATCCCTGTTTTCAAATTTTCTCATTTTTACCCCAATGAAATTTAGAATTATACATCAGCTTTCTTCATACTTCTATTCAATTGATATTATGTTACCTTCAATTCATAACTTAATGTAGGAAGAATCTTGTCAATATTCTATATTTCTCTTATGAAGGGAGATGGTATTCTAAGTCAAGTGTTTTTCTAATACCTCATCTGGGTGTATGTTTTTCTTTAGATCAGTTCCCGCTCTTTCTGGTTAGGGCTGTGTCTTTTATTACACATGTTTTATAACCTTAGGAGCTGGATAGTTTTGTAATTCTCTTTTCTATTTGATTGCCTGCTGCATTTTTAACACCCATCCATACAGGTTAGTATTTAGGTATTGTTGTTTAATCCTTAGAGTTTTAGAAGACTATCACATATAAAAAAAGGATTCTTTTCTCTGTTTTCTTCAAAGCTCCCACCTCGTGCTTCTGTTTTGCCTTTTTCTGTAGGGTCGGGACGAACAGTGGTCAGAGCTGCTTAGAGCAGGCAGGTGTTTCAGTCTTGACTGAACTTGGTTGGAGAGGCCACCACTGTCACTACTGGGAATCTCAGATGGCGATTCCCATCATTACGGATGCAGCCTCTACTTCCGAGGTGTTTTTTAAAAGACAGCATTGGTGTTTAAATTGACCAAATGCTTTTTCAGTGTCCCTGGAGAATAAATACGGCTTTTGTTTCCTTTAGACTATTAGTTGGGACCATTATTATTGATCAAGACACCTTCACCTTCATGGAATAAACCCTTACTTAGTTTTCCCAAAATGCCCTCCTATGAATTCTTCATTTGAGTCACGTAAATACCTGGGAGAGAGTGTTCTGGTGGGATGACAGGAATGGACTGGAAGGAGCAGAGGGAACTGTGTGGGAATGTCCCAAGTCTTGGCTGGGTGATGGTCACTCAGGTGTACACCGCTGTCAGAGCTGGAACAGACACTTAAGGAGTGAGCATTCCCACGAGCAGTGTGGGCCTCCGTGGGCACACAAGCGTGGCCTGTGAGGGATGCAGGGTGGGAGGTTCCTCTCCTCCATGGAGACGGGGCGGGGAGGTGGCCGCTCTAGGTCACACTGCTGGCTGGTTGTCAGGCTCACTTCTGGAATCTAGAACTCATGACTGGAACTAACAACGTCCTCCACTGTATTTTACAGAAATCAGCAGAGTCGGAAGGGTCTCAGATGAGAAGCAAGCAGCTGGCTCCAGCGAATGGCATAGGACCCAATGAAAGTGAGTGTTTTATTGGGAGCAATGGAGTAGTAGAGGAGGAAGGATGAGGGCATACAGAGCTGGCGATGCTGGAAGCAGGGGGGCCTGTGCTGATGGTCACTGGGACCCTAAATCCTCCTTTCCCACCTCTTCTCTCTCCCCCCACTACACCCCATCCTATCCCATCACAGCAATATTCTGTACCTCCCTGACCTTCCCTCCACCACCGCCACTCCTCCCATGTTCGGGGCCAGGTTCACCCACAAGGAGGACACCTAAGGGGCTATGCTGTCCAGCAGGGCACCCACTGGCCCCAGGAGGCTACTGAGCACCTGACCTGTGGCTGGGCCACATTTGAAGATCTGTGCTGTAAATTAGATACCGTATTTCTAAGTATATTAGAAAAAAGAATGTAAAGCGTCTCTATCATGTGCACATAGATTACATGTTGACGTGATAGTATTTACAATATATTGAGTTGGTACCATACATTATTAAAACTAGTATCACCTGCTCCCTTACCTATTCTCCAGTGCAGCGCTTAGACATGATTAACGTGCACTCCTGGCTGAGCTTCTAGCTCTGCGGGTCCGTGGTATGCGGTGCACTGCACACGCGTCTCATTCATCCCAGTGCAGTCCCATGAGATGGGTGATGTTTGCTCCATTTTAGGTTAAATTCTCGCTCAGAGTCTGTCCCCATTCAGCTCTGTCAGTTGGGTGAGGCCGAGCTGGGTGTGAAGTCAGAGACCTTGCCACTTCCCGGCCCTTGCTCTGTGCACGGGCGCAGATGGGGCAGCCCTGGACTTGCTCAGGTCACGTCCTCCGAGGGCCTGTTGTACCACAGTCTGTCCCAGCCTCTGTGTCCTACCTACCACACCCTGCTCTCTCTCTCTCCATGACATCTGTCTCCACTCCCAGGTAGGCTGCTTTCTGTGCCCTGTCTTACTGTGCCCTTTCTGAAGGATGCCCCTCTCACCTGACTGTCTCGGTGTCTCTCCCACCTAGGCTTGGGGCAGCGCTTGACACATGACACCGTTTAATTCCTGGAATCTGCTCGTGAGGCTCATGGGCCCCAAGGACAGTGATTTCTCTGTAGCCAGAGCTTGGGCCTCGGACCCCAGGGAAACCTTGTCTGAAATGATGGTGACCCGGCTCAACAGCAGGGGGCAGGCCTGCTGGATGCCTCGGACACACGGGGGGGGGGGGGGGGGAAGAAACGCCCTGCAGGGTACGCAGGGCCGCCAGGTGGGCCCTGGGAAACGCGTCTGTGCGGAAGGCGGGGCCGGCTCCGCTGTGCTCTGAGTGAAGACACTGTCCTTAGGAAACCAGACCTAGTTGACCTTCTCTTCTGGGAAGGGAAGCCTGATTGGACACCAACCAGCCTGGAAGAACAGCCAGTACTTAATCAGTATTTGAAGAATTCTACTATCCAAGCACCTTCACCTCATGGAATGTTCTAGAACTTTTTTCAATACACTTAAAGTAATCTTTATAAAACTGTTCTAAACGAACTCTGGCACTGTTTATGGTAAGATTCTGTGAGGGTGATACACGTGCTTATATGTTCCTGTGTGTACTGACAGCTGTTTGAGGATGTCACTCTTCTTAGTTCGTGGTACTTTTTTACCTGGTAGACTTTGCACTTATTATATGTGAGATAAATATGTGGAACTATATGATGTTCATTTTCTATATTTATATTTTTCTGTTTATAGAAATCTTGTAGAAATGTATTTATTGGGTTTTTACATGGATTATCAGGGTGGTAATATGCAAAAAAAAGAAAAAGGAAGGAAAAGCCCCCCCTCTGGGTGGCACTGGTGAGTCCCCGTTCTGCCTCTGGGCAAATTCGACAGGGACCACTCTTCCACTTGATAATTTTATAGACGTGTGAATATTTATAATATTTATAGATTAATGTTTTCAAGTGACCAGGTAAATGTGCAGCCCTGTGTCTGGGTGTCTTTGATGGGGAAGTAGTGGGTGGGCACCCTGGCCATCCCCGGGGAGGGTGGGAAAGGGCTTAGATCTGAGCAGCCAAATACATTCTATGTCATGTGCCGTTCGGGTCACGTTAGTGAACCTCAGCCCCAGGTGGGCTCAGGGAGAGGGGACAGGGGTCTGCTCCCGCCGTCCGTCCTGGTCTCAGGGAGGAAATGTGGGTGGTGCTCATGATTTGTGTTAAAAGTTTATTAACTCAGCCTAGATGGATCCTCTTTCCTCCAGTGGTTTGTGAATCTGAGCCCCAGAACTGGCGTTTGGGGTTCAGATTGGCTATTTAAGGATCTGGAAGCACCTGCCCTCTGCATAAACCACTCAGCACATAATACCAGGTCTTACATACTGTGAGTTATAGGCCTAGTATGACTGAGACAATGGGGTTTGTCCTTGTATCACGTTCTTATTTTTCTTAATCCTCAGGAACTCTCTCAGCCCGTCTTTCACCAAACCCATCTCCATGGCATTCCAGTCACGTCAGTGTAGTTTCATGGAGGAAGCCATTCTCAGGGCTTTTCCTCTTTTTCATCTCAAGACCGTGCTGCCTTGTCCCAGGGCTGGTGTGACTGGGCCCAAACTGGAATTGCTCCATCACTGAAGCATGTTTAGGGGCTGGTGTCCACGGAGTTTTAGGGTGTGGTGATCCCATGGCCTTGGTGCTTACATTCCTCTCCCACTTCCTTCGAGGTCCCACCCTGACGCCCCCTCCTTTTCTGGAAGACACAGGTGTTTCCTGCTTTGTTGTTCTGTCCAAGGTGCTAGGTCCTTGTAATGTCAGAATTTTTTCAATTAGTTTTCCAGTCAATTGTCCCTTTCTCAGAGAAGTTGTGTGCCCATCCAAAGCATTCGTCTTATCAGTGTTTCTCACGTTTATTCATTTGTTCACGTCTGCCGTGTGTCATCCACCAGAGAGAAGTTTCATGAGACTGAATTGTCTTCTTTATTGCTTTATACCCAGTGCCAAAAGCATACTTCTAAGTTTTAGTTAATGGTTGAGTGTCCTTCCATTCTTCTCCCCAGTGGAAGGTCCCACTTTTGAAGTTTGTTGGAAATAGCAATACAAGGAAAGCCCTCGGGTACAAAATACTCATATATTTATGAATTTATGATTAAATTAAATATGAAACCTTACATAAAAAGAAGTGTGGTTTTTTCTTTTCCCTCCCATCCCCCCTTCTCTGGAGCAGCTCTGAGTGACGTGAGGAGTACAGGACCGTGGGACTCACTGCTTCCTTCCCCGCTTGATGGGTTTGCCCCTCGTGGGTGGGTTTCCTGCTGTGGGTTTCCAAGTGCAGCATCATGGGGGACTGGAATTCTGCTCCTCCTCCATGTGTCCTTTTCTATCTGGGAGAAGGACCCCAGCCCTGGCCTGACTCCTCCCCACCTCCCCAGCTGCTGTCCCAGTTGCACTTGGCCCTGCAGGGCTCCTGCGTGGTGCAGACCAGCTCTGGCAGAGTTGGGAAGGGGGCAGTGGGTTCCTGAGGGGTGAACTGTCCCTGGTCGCGGGGTTGATCTGTGGCCCTTCTGCTGTGGTCTCCTGTACTTCCTGAGTCACCTTCACTGTCTCTCCCCATTGGCCTTTCTGCATCCTGTCAGTGAGTTAGATGACTCAGTCCTGCAAGTTCAGGTGCACTCATTTCCCCTCTGCTTGGACTTAAGGTCCCTGCCATCCCTCTCGCCTAGACTTCCTGAGAGACCCTGTGCCACTCCCATCACCCTCCCTGCACCTTTTCCCCTTTCCCAGAGCAAAGGTGCTAGGTGCAGAGGTGCTCCCCCGGGGGCCTCTCTCCTGCCCCACCTATTGCTCCTCAGACTCATCCTGAAGCTACAGGGTCTGCAAGCTGCTGTCCTAATCCTCACCTCTTTGCCGTCCTTCCTCTTCTCACGCCTGACCTTGCTGTGTTCCTGCTCACTTGTCCCTTTTTTCTCCCTTTCCCCAAACTGGCAGTAAGTGGGGGCCTCTTTGCAGAGGACTCCTGTTCTCCAGCACGTGTCCTTTGTTTTGACCTTCGATCCCTACCTCATCCCTCCAACACACACATAAACCTGTGGGGTCATCCTCTGAAGATGAGGAGGGTAATCTGCATTTTCAAGATGAGCAAAATCAAGGGTCCAATGTCATGTTGGAGCCCTAAGACCACCCTCCCAAGGAACCTCGACACCGGCAGATTGATAAGTATGTATTCGAAATAGAATGAATTTTGTGATATGATAGGACAGGAGGAGTCTCTAAATTGTTTTGAGTCACTGTCTCTTTCCTCCAAACCTATTGAGCAACTGATTCTCCCATTTCCCTCTGTTCTTGGTCCCCTCTTTCTCATTAGGAAAATGTTGTGGGATAGGAAGCAACTTTCCTCTACCCTCAAGGCTGTTTCAGCTGGTTTAATAATCAAATCAATGTGAGACAGATTAATGGGAAAGTAACCAAACTGAATTACATACGTGCGTATGGGAACCGACATGCACGAGAGGTGCAGGGACAGAAAGCTAAAATGCGATCTGCATGGCTTTCTGAGCTCAGGGTCCCCTTTGGGCTTCAGAGGAGTGAGAGGTCATTGCAGGAGGATAAGAAGAACATGTATTTAGCAATTAGTAGTTTCCCCTGCCCTACAAATAGCTCAAAAGGTCATCTCTGGTATACTCTTGTGGACACGGCCCCTAATTTAAATGCTTCTGGGTAGTTAAGGGGGTGGGGTTTCAAAAATTTCTCTTGGTTCTGCAAGGTCTCTGTTGCCTTTAGCCCCAAATAATACACGACCACAGAGGCACTTGTTGGGGTGACTTATTCTGAACCCCTACATTGTTCACAAAGACAATAACCTCCTTCCACCGAGATGATTCAGTACCATTATATTTCTTGCATCATTCCTGCTGTGTCCCCCCACCCCAAATTTGTATTTTGAAGCTCTAACCTCTAATGTAATGATATCTGGAATTGGGACCTTTGGAAAGTAACGAGGGTTAGATGAGGTCATGCGGGCAAGGCCTTCATGTTGGATTAATGCCTTTATACAAAGAGGAAGAGACGCCAGAGCTCTCTGGCTCTGACAAGGTGGCCATCTGCAAGCCGGGAAGAAAGCCTTCGCTGGAACTTAAGCATGCCGGCACGCTGATCGCAGACTTCCGGCTTCGAAAAATGTGAGAAACAGATTTCTGTTGTGTAAGCCACTCCGTCTACGGTATTTTGTTATGGCACCCTGAGCAGACTAATGCAACTAAGAAACTGAATTGTCCAGCATAGCAAAGTGTTTATATACTATGATCAAGTGGGATTTATTCCTGGAATGCAAAGACGGTTCAATATATGAAATTCACTCAATGTCATGCAGAGCACTAACATAATGAAGTAAAAATACCACCAGCACCCCCCAAGTGTAGAGACAAACTCACTAGAACCAGCAGGCAAAAGTTTCCCTCCCACCCCTTCCTAGGGCCCTGGTGAGACTGCCACATAGGCAGGGTCTGAATGGCAGTCAGGATGCTGTAGAGAATGCAACCCAGTGCTGGTACCTAGGAAGAGAAGCGATGTCCTTCCTGTGAGTGCTGTGACTATCGCCAGCACCAGCCCCCTTAGTGCCTCTATGACTTGGTGAATATGTGAAGAAAGAAAGAGCCAAGTTGGAGATACAGTGGAGGGAGGATGCAATGAACAGAATAAGGAGGCTTATATAAATAAAGGCAATCATGAAAGTGGCATTCTACCATTTTGACCACGTAATGTCACCCAATCTTGGAGTGACATTCCATCACCTCTGCATATTCTCTTGTTGAGAAGCAAGTCACAGATTCTGTCCACACCCAGTGGGTCAGGATGCAACAAGGGCTGGACTCATCGATGGTCGCCTCAGGCTGCATCTGCCACGGGGATTATTTTAAAATCAGAAGCCAATTCAGGGTGAAAGTGTCCGGAACTGATAAAGATCCATACAGGGTAAGGTAAGAGAATGGGAAGCATGCATAACTGTCAAGCACAGGTCGGATGGGCTGCTTACTTTTTCTAATACATGTTAAAATACGTACTGCACTTAACTTTAAACAGTAAATAAGAATCCTCCATGTGCTCCCTTAATCACACCTTTGGACAGTGTCAGAGGCCCCACCTGTTGGCAGCACGGCTGTGCTCCTCATTCTGAATGGCCGTCGGGGAGATTGGAACCAAAGGCTCTGAGAGGGAGCAAAGAAAGCAGATAATTGAGAAGATGCTAGAAGGGAAGGTAATGATCAGGTATATAACTGGACATTGTTCCTCTTTAAATCGTTGCTCTAATTTCTTTGAATGAGGGGAAGGTGACAGTAACATAATGGTGACAGTGATGGAACAACCATAGGATGGCAGTGGGTGCATGAAGGGATTGCGCCCCAACAGTCTCGAGAGTGAGGACACGCAGCTTCCTACTTTCCGCTGCTGCCCAGGACAGACTGGATGTCCAAGTGAGCTCTGCCCGGGTCACTTCCCCTCCAAGTTCCTCCCTGCCTGTGGTAAAGACATTCCCTCCCTGGGAATGCCCTGCTCCCTCTGAAGGTGTGAATCTTCCGGCAGGGCCTGTCCTCATGTGCCTGCAGGGCCCTGAGCAGCTCCTGCCGACCTGCCCTCATGGCGACCACAGCAGGACCCTCCGGCCTTCTGAACCCCAGTCCTGGGCCTGACCTCCCTCTAGTACAGGGCAGAAGTAGTGCCTGGCAGTCAACTGTGGGGGAGCCCTGAGACCACAGTTCCCTGAAAATCTTCACTGATTTCCCATCTCCCATCCTAAATTTGTAGCTCTTTGAATTTGGTCCAGCCACAGGTCAGGTGGGTGGGAGCCTCCTGGGGCCAGTAAATGCCCTGCTGGTGGCATCTCACCTCAGGTGCCCTCATTGTGGGTGATCAGGCCCTGAACAACAATGGAGAATTGGGGGGTGGAAGTGGAGAGAAGGTCTGAAGGTCCAGTATTTTCTTGGGATGGGATGGGATGGGGTGCAGTGAGGGGAGAAAAAGAGGTGGGAAAGGAGGATTCAGGGTCCCAATGATCCAGTGACAATCAGCATAGACTCCCCTGCTTCCAGCATCCCCGGCTCATACTGGTCTCATATCTATGGGGCCGGCAGTTAGGACACCCCCTTTCCCCTCTTTCCTTCTCTACTGCCCAGAACAAAGTATTTACTTTCAATGGGGTTTGCACCATTTGCTGGAACGAGCTGCTTGCTTTTCATCTGTGACCCTATAGCTCCTGCTGAACCCCGTAAAATACAGTGGAAAGTGCCCTTAGTCATGAGTCAGGAGTCCTAAATCCCAAAAGTGAGCCTGCCAGCTGGCCAGCAGCATGACGTGGGACAGCCACTTCCCCTCCCAGGTCTCTATAGAGATGGGGGAAAACCTCTTGCCCTGCGTCCCTCACAGGCTATGTGCTTGTGTGCCCATGGTGGCCCATGTCCCCTGTTGTAATGCTCATTCTTTAAGTCTCTGTTTCAGCTCTGACAACGGTGTACACCCGAGTAACCATCACCCAGCCAAGATATGAAACACGCCCACCACTCCGCACAGTTCCTTCCTGTCCCTTCTCTTTTCTTCTGAATGACCTTTAATTTTTAGAGCAGTTTCAGGTTCAGAGTAAAATGAACAGGAGTATAGAGATCTCCCATATACTCCTCGTGCCCACACACGTACAACCTCACTGACTGTCAGCACCCCACCCAGCAGGGTACATCGCTTACAACTGATGAACCTCCATTGACTCATCAGAATTACCTGAAGTCCACACCTTACATTAGAGCTCCTTCCTGATGTTGCAGGTGGTTTGGGTGTGGACAAATGTATAAGGCAGTATCTTCAGTCACACTACACTACAGAGTACTTTCACGCCCATAGAAATTCTCTGATATTCATCTGTTGTCACCCATTCATCTTTACCTGGCAACCACTTATCTTTTTACCGTCTCCATAGTTTTGTTTTCAAGAAGGTGCATTTAAGGTTCCCCCGTGTCTTTTCATGGCAATGATAGCTTATTTCCTTTTACTGCTGAATAATCGTCCACTGTCCGAATACACACCACTTCATTGATCTACTCATCCCCTGAAGGACATTTTGGTTGCTCCCAAGTTCCGGTAATTATGAATAAAGTTGGTATAAACATCCCTGTGCACGTTTTGGTGTGGGCATGCGTGTGCAATGCATTGGGGTAAATAGCAAGCGGGCTGACTCTGGTTAACACCACCTCCTCCTCAGCTCTCTTTCGGTTACAACTTGCACAGAATATCTTTGTCCACGGTTTCGTTTTACCTCCTGTGTCTTTGTATCACTAGAGAGGTTCAACTTCTGATACGAGCAGGCAAAAGACAGAATTAGTAACATGAAGATCAGGCTATTGAAGTTAGCTAGTCTGAGGAACAGTAAAAAAAGAAGGAAGAGAAGTGAACAGAACCTAATGGACCTGTGGGACACCACATGTGTACTAATGTACCGATCATGGGAATCCCAGAAGAGAAGAGCGAGAAAGGGTCAGATAACAATTACTGGAAGAAGCTCCCCGAATTTGATAAAAGTCATGTCCACACATCCAGGAACCTCACCCAACTCCAAGCAGGATAGAAGAAAATCCACACTGAGACAGATTATAGTAAAACCGACAGACAAAAATGATTGAAAATATCAAATGAGAAGCGAGTCATCAAGATGACCACCCATTTGCTGCCTCTTCACAGGGTCAACCCTCTGCCCCCACCCCGGTATCTCTCAGTGTGTCCGAATTTCCTCTGGTTCTAAGAACACCAGTCAGATTGGAATAGGGTCTACACTGGTGACCTCATTTTAATATTCTCTTTAAAGGCCCTATATTCAAACACTGTCACATTCTAAGTAAGTAGGGGTTAAGACTTCAACATATGGATTTGGGATTCAGGGCAAAGTTAGTTCACAATCGTTCCTGTCTCATCTCTCTGACTGTCATGTTCATCCATATGACTGGATACCATCCCAGAAGGAGAGCTCCAGGAGGGCGGGGGCCCTTGCCCTCCACGAGAACAGTGCCCGGCACACAGAAGGCATCACATGCAATCCGGTGGATAAAGAACCAGGAACTGCGGGAATCAGGGGGTTGGGAGGACCTGGAGACAAGGGTGGGGTAAGGGTTGGTGATGTCTCTTAGATGTACCTGCTGGACAGCACTTGTCCACGAGGCTGCACTTCCTTCCATTCCTGCTGGTTGCTGGTGAATTCTGTACTGCCCTGTAGTTGTGGCTCCCTGGGGTCGTGGCTGAGGCAGTGAGGACCTGTGGAGACAAAGCAGGGACAGGCAGGAGTGGCTTCTAGATTCTTACCCTTCCGAGGAGTTTTCCATTTCATTGACGTTCGCTAATTTGTTGGTTTGTAATATTTCATACTATTCTCTTTGCTTTTATTTCTGTAAGATTGTTTATTATATACCTGTTTCATTTCTGATTTTAGTTTCTTGAGTCTTCTTTTGCTTTAAACTTTATCTAGGAGGTTGGCCCCTTCTCTTTGATGTTTCTGAAAACTGAACTCTGAGTTTCTTGATAGTTGCTATTTTTTTATTCTTTATTTGTTCATCTCTGCTCTAATCTCTATTATTTCCTTCCTTTTGATAGATTTAGGTTTAGCTTGTTTTTGTGATCATGGTATCTCCCCTGCCAGGTAATTATAGCTTGCTTTCTTTTATAGTTTCTTTAAGTATAAATTTCAGTTGTTGATTTGCAATCTTTTTTCTGCTTTAAAGGGAACATTTAAAGCTATAAATTTTACAACCAGCACTGCCTTTGTTGCATTCCACAGGTACGGATATGCTTTGCTTTCATTTTTCATTGTTTTAAGATATTTTCTTATTTCTCATGTGGTTTCTTCTTTGAACCATTGTTTAAGAGTTGTTGTATTTCTACACAGTTGTGATTTTTCACTTTTCCTTCCATTCCTGATTTGTAATCACCTCCCAAAGGCCCCGCCTTCTAATACCATCACATTGGGGATTAAGACTTCAACATATGAGTTTGGGGGGGACACAAACATTCAGTCTACTACATGATTAGAGGGTTAAAACTTTCAGCCCTACATAGGGACCTCCAGGAAAAGGAAAAGGGTTAGAGATTGAGCTTAACCACCAATTGTCAGTGATTTAATCAACCATGCCCATTATCCTCCTCAGGCCTAGGTGGGGGAAAGCCACAGAGACAGTGAGGTGAGGTGGGACACCCTTCACAAAGGACACAAGACCTTCAATCAGGCCTAGACCCAGTGCCTCCTGTTGGTGACCTGCGGCTGTGCTCCTTACATGCTTTCCAACAGCAGAGAATTAGGTCACCCTGCCTGGGTCTCACCTGCACCTGCTGCCCACTTGGGAGTGAAAACGAACATCGTGGGCAGAGAGAGCAGTGTGTGGTGGAGGTGGAGGCTGGGCCTGACAGTGGTACAACATGCCCTCCGAGGAGGCAACCTGCACTTATCCTCAGAGTCAAGTTCCAGGGCTGTTACAACAGAGCAAGGGCCTGGAGGTGGCAAATTCTCTGGCTTTGCACCCAGCTCGGCCTCACCCACCAAACTGACAGAGGTCGATGGAGACAGACTCTGAGCAAGGATTTAACCTCAAATGGGGCAACCCCGCTCATCTCATGGGTCTGTACTGGGGATGAAATGAGATGCGCTGGAATGCACCACACACCACGGACCCACAGAGATATAAGGTGAGCCAGGAATGCACGTTCATATTTTCTAAAGGACAGATTGTTTCAAAAAGTGAAAAGAGACCAGTGATCATTTTAATTTATTTAATTTTCTTTGCTGAAACACTTCAGCCTTTGCCAGATCCTATAAATGATACTGAAGTAGGTCTTTAGGACTGAATCAGGAGTCATGCATTCCTGCAAGGTTAATCAACTGGCTTTGGAACTAGGGCTGCCAACTCCCATGCAGAGTCTCCACGGAAATGGACAAATATTTCCCAGGTTGTATAAATTATCATCTGTGTACCGCTGTTTGCTTATCGAGGTCAAAGTTGCATACAGTAAACTGCTCACTTCTTGAAGATTCTATTTCAGTGTTAAAACTGCTTACTTATGTCTAATTGTCACTCAATCAAGAGAAACTCTCCAGCACCCAAGACGTCCCTTCTTACCCCTTCTAGTCAATGTCCATCTACCCCCTACAGGAGACAGTCAATTCCTCAAAGGCTTTATATGAAACTCAACAGAAGAATGTATATAAGGGCACACTGGAAAGTAAGGGCTCATCCAAAAATGTGAGTGTGTTCGGGTTATGACAGTGTACCTATCAGTAGTGTAAATAGGAACACATCATACCGTGCCGATGAAACCTGAAAAGGCATTTAAAAATTAAATATGTATTCTCTTTCCTTCTTTTTTTTTTTCATTTTAAACAGAAGTGTATTGAAACAACAAGATATATGACTTGAAGAGACATCTAGGATTCATTTCTTTTAGAGTAACTTATCCCTACTTGAAGACATTGCCCTACATGTAACATTTACATACAAAAACGTCATAAAATAGTCCTTGGTTTTACAATAATAAATGAAAAACATTAAAATTCTTCAATCAATCAAGGTATGCAAGGATATTTATGTTCTTTTTGTTAAACTGTGAGAGCAAAATAACTTGCTGGAATATAAAGGTAAGAGCTGAATGAGCATTTCACTAATGGAGAAAGGGAGTATTTTCATAGAACCAGTACTTGTCCCCATCCCATGTCCATTTAATGTTGATCAAAACATACCACTGGTACTTTAGTGAAAAAATACAAACACTTGTGAACATACATCAGTTATTTTTGTTCAATTCAGAAATGGGGAACTGAACATAAAATACACTTTGTGGTCAGTATGTGGTGGAACAAATGAGGTTTTCTAATTGAGAGTTCTTTGTCTGGAGGAACTAACTTCTGATTAATGTGGCAGGTTCTCCTTTTAGGAAACATCTCCTGTCTGCTGCTGGAACACATTATTGTATCTTCGACCTCCATTTCCAACTGGGCAGGTGTGCCTCTTTCACTGACTGTCTGCCCGTCCAATTGGAATCTGGTCTGACTCATTGACAAACGCAGTCATTCACAATAGGCTTTCATTAGTTTTCTAAGTGGTATATGACTCTTTATCATAAATGGCACCACAGAACCATCCTGGCCCTCCACATTCAAATCAATACGTTCACTGTTCTCAGTGTCGAGTCCTTCCTTGGGTGTCCTGTAGGCCATAGTGAGCACAGGAGTCTCCCCAGCTGCTGCTTCACAAAGGAGGTCAGGTCCACGCTGATGGAGCACACAAATAGCACCGGGAGCAGCAGAAGAAGGAGGTGGCAGCTCCTGTTCTCATTCTGAAAGCAGATCAGGATAAGATGATATATAATGGTAAGAATTTCTGTAGGAAAACAAGAGCCAATTTTATTACCAAAGATGAAGGCCTTTATCCCTTCTGAATCAAATAAAATCAACACCAAAATGCCAACCTTCTGTAGCCATCATTGAACACTGTACTGAGAGTTCTAGCCTAGGTGATAAGACAAGAAATGCAAATGAAAGGAAAGATTTTTGGAAGGGGAACGAAAAATAATCACTATTTTAGATATGATTGCATAGTTTAAAAACTCTAACGTTCAAACTACAATAGGTAAAATAAAATTATATCTAGAGGAGTGTTAAAAAAAACTTCGCAGAAACAACTAGTTAAAAAATGCATTTACAAAAATATTTAAAAACCTTAGTCCTCAAAGACTTATGTTCATCACAGCACTATTTATGGTAACTAAGATATGGAAGCAACCAAAGTGCCCTTCAACAGATGACCGGATAAAGAAGCTGTGGTACACATACACAATGGAGTATTACTTGGCTGTAAGAAACGATGAAATACTGCCTTTTTCAGCAAAATGCATGGATCTTGAGAATATCATGCTAAATGAAATAAACCAAACAGAAAATACTATACTCATATGTGGAATATAAAACTGAAAGCAACAAAGAAAAAAAGAACTCATGGACGCAGTCAACAGTTTAGTGGTACCTGGGGGCAAGGAGAAGAGGGAGTGGGTGGGAGAGGAGGGAGGGGAACCCAAATACATGGTGATGGAAAGAGAACTCACACTGGGTGGTGAACACATAATGCAACACATAGACGATGCGCTGTAGCATTGTACACCTGGAATCTATGTTATTCTTGTTAACCAGTCACCCCAATAAATCTAACAATAAGAAAAAGTAAAAAGAAAGAAAATGTATTTATAAGAGGATCCGATTCATAAAGGCTACAAAATACATTAAATACAAAGAAATAGCCTTGGTCAGAAACAGAAATAATTTATCACAAGAAAATCACAAATTTTAATTGGACAATAATCACATACTTGAATTATCTTCTTTGATAAGAAAATTTGAAAAAATATTAAGTTCTTCTTATCTGCTTGGCAGTAATGAAACCGCTCCTTGTTGGTACAATTATGCAGATGACCTTTGCTCTTATTCATTTGAATTTAAGATGATCTTTGTGATTTCCCTTGAACCATAGCAGGTAGAAGCCAGGTGGGAGAGGGATCCTGGTAGGAGTGTGCAAGAAATGGAAAATGGACCAAAGGATGAAAATTTATTCTCTTGTCTGTTCTGAGTGACAGACCTCGTCTGGTCCTTCTTTCATTCATTCACTTGTACAGCCAACATTTACCAAGCATCTACACGAGTCAGTTCTTGTCTGTGGCGGCGCCATAATCATGTGCAAGACAGAGGTGGAAAGAGAGTCCTGCCTGGTACAAATCAGATATGGCCAAGAGAGAAACGCTCTGGGCAGCCCTCTGGCTTCTTTTGGGTCACCAGGTTACCGGGAAAGATGTAGCTCAACATCAGTCACAAAATGATCAAAGACTTTTCTCAAATAGAGCAAGAAAAAGTGGGGGGAACTTCAAATATGAGAAATGTCAAATGTTTCACTTCGTGCATGGCTAATATTGAAATAGAAATAGCCTAAAATAGAAAGCAGAGGAAGAAAGTAGATTGGAGAGTAAGACACAAGTAGGAAGCTGACAATTCCGGCAACCTAGCCCCTGCCTAGCCCCTCTCTCCCATTTGCAGTCCTCGTCAAATCTGACCACTTCATCAGAGACCTCAAAAATTAAAAATAACAAGGACAGGGAAAGCCTAAATGGCTCCATTAAAGAAAAAATGCATTGGGCCGACCTATGGCTCCATAATATCAAGATCTGTAAACAATTATTTAATAAACTCCTTGTGTTAGAAAACAAAAAGACGTTTGAAGAAAAAAAGAAGTGAGGGGAGTGATTTAAGAAAGGTATTATGTTAACAGAAGTGTCCAGTCAGAACATATGCAGGTTTCCAAAGGAAAAATGAAAATAGAAAGTACCACATGCTTGTGTCAAGTGAGTAGTATATTTTTAAGAAAGGAGAAATCTTTGGGGATGAGTGGTTAGACGATGAATTCTCAGCTATTAATAATTGCAATAAGGATGGTAGAGGAGATAAAAAAGGACACTCCCTTCAAGCATGAGGCCTGGGACACAAAGAATGAGCCCTGGGACACAAAGAATGAGCCCAAAACAACTGCCACTGGTTTGACTGGCTGTCAGGGAGAGGGTCTTCATGCAGGAGAGTAAAAGATAAGGATGGAGAGGTTGGTGGAGGTCAGGCCTTAGGAGGTGAAGACCAGGAAGTGAAGGCTTCATTCTGTCATAACATAAACAATAATGTGTTAGCAAGGTGTAATGTTCTTTCCAGTTCTAAACTCTCTTTCCATATGTGGCCACTTTGATCAAGGGACCATTCCTGAGCTTCTCCTGAAACTAGAGACACAATCACTGGGAAAGAATTTGCTATAGGGAGGTGATTCACAAGTGTTTTGGAAGGCCCTTTACCTCAATTGTAATTATTTTATATTATTTCTTAGGCAAAATTATATCAACATTAAAGTCCACTAGATGATTTTCTATAGCCTTTGGTGTGTCTGAAACATTCCAGGATTTAAAAAGCAGAATAGGGAGGGAGGGAGGGAGGGAAGGAAGGAAGAAGAAAACAGGAAAGGAGGAAGAGAGGGGGTACAGTCACCTTATTGCTGAAGACCGTTGACAAGATGTCTCAGATTTCACCCTTCGTACCAACAGGGATTTGGACCTGTGTGGTGACTGTCTTGGTGGGCCTCTTGGTACCCTGCAATAAACCAGTCTGAAGGAAGAGGTGAGGCTATGGAATGCCCATCAGGACTCTTTCTGGAAATGTGGGCCAAACATTCAGAGAAACAGCTGGAACCTTCAAGAGCCCAGTAGAGTAGGCTACTCCTACTCTAACACTGAAACAGAGCGCACGTCTGACAGATGTGACATGTCTATTTGTAGTAGTAAAACTGAGGGTCAGAGAGACCAAAAATTAGTTCCCAGTAGGAAAGAAGTTAGGGCAGGTCCACAGTATATGGATTTGATGCCCAACTATATGGATTTTATTACTTGTTTTAGTTTTATTGGCAACCTGTAGTATCTTGATATTGGGCAAGTAATGGTATTTCTAGCACGTTTTCGGAATTGATTATTACAATATTGGTTTTCAACCGCACCCCCTTTCCTGAGTCACTGCTCCATTCAGGTCTTATTGTCTCTTATCACTTGTCTGCTTTTTTCTCAAGGTTCCCCTTTCTTCTCCATCCCTGTGGGCACACCTCCTCCTGTCCCTGAGAATGGTGCTGTAGACTCCATGGCAACAGCCCACGAATATCAGAAGCCCAACACGGATACCGGCATATGAGATGGAGAGTAGAGGAAGATGCCAGGAACTGTGAGAAATGGGAAGGTCACAGTTTGTATCGACTTGGTTCTGACAAAACTAGGGAGATGGGGCAGTCTAGGGTGCCTTGGACATGTGTCTCTTCGCTTGGTGACAGGAAGTATGGCATTGCCCCAATGTGAATGGTGTCCCAGATTATAAACTCTGGGCCCCGTTGCCATAGACACACATTCACAGAGTCATGAAGATAAAATAGAGCTGGCACAGCCCTGGGTGTGCAGGGACAGCTGGAAGGGCCTGACCCCCGTGGAAATGCTACGAAGGTCCATCAGATTTCATATGGCAAGTTCTGTTTCCCCAGGGCTTTACATAGTCTAACAGGGAAAGAAAATCCCCAGGAGAGGCTGACGTGAGTTCCTCCGGCCTGTGTGAGAACAGGAGCAGAAAGGCTGAGATGAGGTAGCATGAAAATCTGAGACCTGGAGACAGAGGACGGACCCGGAGTTACCAGGACCAGGAGGTGGTGATGAGGGAGGTGTGGAAGCCTACTGCTGGCCTGCATTCAGACCCACTGGTCATGGCCTCTGTGGCCTTCATTCTGTCCACTCAGCCGTTCACAGAGGATTTGCTTCGAGCCAGGCACCAGGCTACTGAGATGCTAAGGTCAAAGCCCTGACCCGGAAGCCGCATTCCGGGACTGAGCTGCCAAGTGACTCTGGATGACTGCCATCCTTGCACTTGGCCCAAAAGACCCTTGGGGGCAGGTGGGAGAAGAAGTTGGGAGTGGGGAGAAGGTCTTAGTCAGAAAGAGGTAGTTTGGGGTTTGTCAACATGAGGGGCGTTGGCCTTGGGTCAGGATCAAGACAGCCTGAAAGCACTTTGAAAATCAGCATTGTGGTCACAACAAAGGGCACAGCATTTGGGAAGCACCGTGTCCCCCCAGCCCCTCACCCCTTGTGTGCCTGAGAGCGGGGAAGCGACACGGCAACAAACTACATGTCCAGGGTTACCAGCTGCGGAGACACAGTGATCTTTCCCGGCCAGCCCGCCCCTCACGTCACCTGGTCCCCCTAGGACTGATTTGTCCCGCCCGCGTGACGCAGCACCGGCCAGGGCAAGGTTTAAGGAAGCGTCCTCAAAGTGTGGGAGAGGGCTGCCCTCATTGCTGGCAGGCTGCGATGACGTGCCCACCCCAGGAGGCACACCGCCGACGCCCGAGAGCCCTGCCAGGTTGTACCTCGCGACAGCCGGGACCGAGAGCGCCTGCAGACCGCACAGGGCAGCGGGGACACGGAGCACCGGCCGCGGCAAGGCGCGCCCCAGGTCCCCTGCCGGCGCGGGCGCGGGCAGCCAGGCTTCTGCTCTGGGGCCGAAGAGCCCGCATGTACGTCGCCTTCACGCCCCTGCTCCTGGTGAGTCCGCGCCGCTGGAGGGGACAGGGGGAAGGGGGACACGGCGGGGTGCCTGCCCGCGTGACCGGGTGACCGGGGCATGTCTGGGCAGAGTCAGGGGAAGAGAGGGCGCCCAGAGCCCTGCAGGACCCACCCGCCCCAAACGGGGAGAAGCCCGTGCTCCCGGCCGTCCTTGGCGGGGCTGACGATGAGCAATCCCCGGGCAAGCCCAGAAGCAGTCTAGGGATCAGGGTCAAGTGGGAAACTCCTGGAGCAATCCGCAGGGAGCGACAGAGAAACGGGCTTTCCTTTCCTTCTTTTTATTCTTTCCACTTACGCTTAAATTCTCAGACGTACCCACTGGGCCTGCATTCCACAGCAGCCAGCTAAGTGCCCCTTTCCCTCCGCTGCCGGCCACACCTTTCTGCCCTGTGCCCCCTGAGCTGTTAGCTTCCTTTGAGTCATGTCCCGGCTTCAGGAAGGGCTGGAAACTTCCAAGGAGGCTTCACAACAGGAAAGGGTCGTGATGTCGGGCTGTTGTTTTTCTTATTTCCTAGCGGTTCTTCGGGGTTGCTAGTGTCTTCCATGTCTTTGCTCCTCATGTTCATATTTTCTTTTACACCTTTGAGAATTTTCATAAGATTTGTCGCAGTTGTTTATGTTTATTATTCCATTCTAGGGCACTTTCTGACCTGTTTCTTTTTATTGGGTTTCCTCCTGGTTGTGGGGATATTTTCCTTCTTTGGATGCCAGCTCATTTACGATCACATTGGTGCTGGGTTATGCCGTGTTTTTCAAAAGTGTTGGGTGTTGTTCTGGTCACATTTAAGGAAATTAAAAATCATTTTGCTCCAGTGAGGCTAACTTTTAACTTCATGCCTTACCTACCTTCACCTTATTTTGGTGTTAAATCCATTAACTACCAAGGATTTAGTAATTAACTTCTGATAAGTAGCCAGCACCCCTTTTATGAGGTCTGTCCACTCAGGTGAGGGAACTCGGACAATTCCCAGTGGTGGGTGGGCCTCGATCTTGTCCAGCCTGCTGATTTCATGGTCTCTTCTCAGCCTGGGCTGGTCTCTCTCTTGTGCACAGATCAGGACTCCCCCAGACACTGGATGGGCCCCTGCACATCTCCAGAGCTCTCTCTCTCTGTAGTGCCTCCTCCTCTTCTCTGTCCTGCATTTGGCTCTGGGAACTCCTGTGTGTGTCTCCTCTACAGAGGCCAGCGGGCTCCCTTTGGGTCCCCTCCCTGAGCTGCAGCCTGGAAGCTGTCCTTCCACTGAGGCCTTCCCTAGGCTCACCTCCTCTGTGACCTGGGGGAGGGAGCTGTTATTCACCCCCCACGTAGTTGATGAGCCCTTCACTCTGGGCAAATCTGGGCTCTGGGCGAGGGAAACAAATGACTCTGAGTTTTTCCTGCTCCTGGGAGCTCACAGTCTGGTGGAAATGAGACCAGGGATTCAAAATAACTGAAAGAAAAACACCATAAGAAACCACTTCCCCACCTCCAGAGAGGCTGTGATGGTGCAGAGAAATGCCATGTGTTCATATTTTGACACTGACCAAAGTGAGGCCCCAGGTTATGTAATTGTTTGCCTAGAGAGTGTGGTTTTGATTGAATCAACTATGACTGATGATTACACTAACCACAGCTTGTGCTGAAATACAGCACTTACAAGGCTCTGTTCTGAGCACTCGTACGTGTTAATTCACAACAACCCTGCTCTGTAGGAACTGTGATTATCTTACTCAAAATGTGGTGACTTGCTAAAGGTGACCCAGCTAATAGGTGGAGGTCCTTGTTTTTTTTTGTTTGTTTGTTTTGGTTTTTTTGGGGGGGGGGCGGGGTGCAGCCTCTGGGGCAGCAGTCCAAAGGGTAGGTCACTGTGTACCCAGCTGACCATTCCCTAGGTGAGCATTTGATGCCAGCACAGGGTCACTGCTGGAGGGTCCCTGAGAGGTCCTTAGTGGGAACCCCTATTTCAAGAAAGGTAACATGAAGTTTAGAGAGGAAGGGAAGTGACTTTCCCTGATTTGTGTGGCTTAGTGGCTGGCCCTGGACTAGAGGCCAGATAACTTGACTTTAAATTCAGTTTTTTACTGTTGTTGTTTAAAAGAACAACCCATAAACCTCAGAAACAGTCTCAGGCCGCAGGAAGACTTTGAAGGCAGATCTGATGTGGGTGTATTAGTCTGTGAATTACTACTCAGTTAAAATAAACATTTCAGGTCTTAGGAGTTTTCCCCATACAGCGGTGTCCAATCTGTTGGCTTCCCTGGGCCACATCGGAAGAAGAACTGTCTTGGGCCACACATAAAACACACTAACACTAACGATAGCTGGTGAGCTTAAAAAATGGTCCAAAAAAATCTCATAATGTTTTATGAATTTGTGTTGAGCTACATCCAAAATCTTCCATGACTGTCCTAAAAAGTAAAGAAGAAATTGCTTGAGTTAATTTTTGATTAGGAAATCATATGGCCACAGAACAGTCAACTCTTGCATCATGTGTATGGGAGGAGCAAGTAAAGGAAATCCCTCAGTTAATGACATTTCTGGGAGGAGGAGCCAAGGTCTGTTAACTGTATGTTGCCTAAGAGCTGGAAGACACTGCCTCCTTCCTTCTCATTTTCCCTCTCTCTTTTGACCAAGATTTTCTCTCGCTCTTCCACTCCTTACAGCACCCCCACCACGCCACCCCTCCCCGACCTCTGTCACACACACACACACCCGTGGATTGACACAGCCTCTCAGCTACACCCTGGGCCCCTCAAGCAGAGACGACCACACACTACAAAGCCTCCTCCCCCAACCACACTTGGATTGGCACCCTGTCACTATTTTGACTTCATACCTGTCCGTGATTCTGTCCATGTTGAAGTTCCCCTCTATGTCCACCATTGTCCCTGCCACCCACGGCCTTGTCACCTCTGCCTGGGGGGACCCTCCAGGCTCTTTGCATCTTTGTTACCCTGGGGGTCATCTGCGTCTCTGCCTCCACTGCCTAGGACCTATCCTAAGGAAAGGAAGGGCCACGTCTGGTCCCTGACAGTTCCCGGGCCCTTGCACAGTGTTGCTCACCAGGCTCCCGACGTGCCTTCCTGAATGAGGGGTAACGTGGGTTCTAAGGTGCTTGCACTAAGGCTGATATGGTTTCCTCATCCTGTTCCAGGATATGTTTAATGTGGGTGGTGGGAAGTATGACAGGCAGGTCGAGAATAAAACAGAGGTGACTGAATATCATCCTGAGGAATTGTCTGGGCCGTAGGCTCCTGGAGTCAGGTGGGTATTGATCAAACCAGCACTTTTAAAGATAATTGTTTGCCCAGGGGAAAGTGGACTAGACATGTGAACTCAGGCAGACTGGCCTGAGCAGCATTTGGCAAATCTCCTAGTGAGTAGGTTGAGCGGTTAGGTTGTATCCGCCTGAAAGAGGAAAGTGGGGGCAGACGTGGGTCTGAGGGGGAGGATCGTGGTAGCACTGGGAGGTCATGACATGGGCGTGGTAGTGCGAGGAGAGAAAGGCATTCAAGGTTAGGTCTAGGTTTCCCAATCTGAGATGGCAGAAATCATTAACAAAATCAAAGAGTAAATGGGGAGGAAAGGACTTAAGATTTAGGAATATGAATGTGATTTTGGAAACAGTGTTGATACTTTATTGCCAGTAAACTTGCACTCCTCAAAATGCTAAATGAAGATTTCAGGATGAAGACAGATGAAATCAAATGGAAACATAAATCTTAAGGAAGAAAAAGAAATTGGAAATATAAAAAATATGGCCAAATTTTAAGGATTACATTATCAACTATCAAAAATTATACATTGTTTATGAAATTCACAAAGTATATAGCAACAAGGATGGGGGCAGTGTAGAATGTTGTTGCAAGTATCCAACATTGCATGTTCATACTAAACTATTACTTCATATGGATGCGCATAACATGGATGAATTTCCGAATCATTATCTTGAGTAAAAGAAGCTATACAGAAAACAGTACATACTACCTGATTCCATTTATATGAAATTATAGAAAGTGCAAACTAATCTCTAGTGTCAGAAAGCAGATCAGTACTTGCCTGAGGCCAGAAGGGTCGGGACAAAAGGGACAAAAGAAAACAATTGCGGTGATCATGGTTATTATCTTGATGGTGGTGATATTTTCACAGATGAATACGTATACTTAATTTTATCAAATTTTATTCCTTAATTATGTGATGTTTATTGTGTCAACGATACCTCAATAAATCTAAGTTTTAACATTCCCCAATGTATATGTAAATAAATAATCATTTTATATAGTTTTTAAAAAGTCTAAGTTTTAAAATTTTAAATAGACTGTAAACAGCTAAAAGTATATAATATAATTCCTACAGGAACTGCTAAAGAAATAACACAATTATGTACAGACAAAAAGCCAGGACACAATTAAATGGAATTCTAAAAAATACTTTGTTAAGATTAATCTGTAGGGAAGGAGTAACTAGAAAAAAAGTAGATTCGGTGAACAGGAAATAAATGGTAAAATTCAACCTTATTGGTAATCCCATTAACTCCGAATTGTAGAATTCAAAAGTAGAAATGGTTAGAATGAAAAAGCAAGAGCCAACTATACTGTCTCTTAGAGATGCAATTTATTTATTTATTTATTTATTATTTTTATTATTATTTTTTTTTTAGCAAGGAATTGAACGAGACACACACAAAAGTAAAGAGGTGAAACAAAGAGATAGTTTATTGAAGGGAAAGTACACTCCAAAGAGGTAGGAGCGGGCTCGAGCAAGGAGAGTGGCTCCGGAGCCTAGAGATGCAATTTAAATGCCAGACAGATTTACTGAAAGTAAATGGATGGAAGAGTTCTGTACACGCCCAGGGAGTTGCGCGGCGTGAGGCCTTTGCACCTGATCTGACTGCCGCGCAGAGGCTGGTGCGCAGTAGCGCGGGGCGCCGCCGCGGGACACGGTAGGGATGGTCCCCAGGAGCGCGAGGCCTGGGCGGGGCGGCGAGGCCTGGGCGGGGCGGCGAGGCCTGGGCGGAGCGGCGAGGCGGCAGCAGGACCACCGGGTGGGGCCTTCAGTCCGCCGCAGACCGATTTTCCAAAACACGCCTGCTGCTTGGATCTCTGGCTCTTCATCCTCATCAACCCCGTGGTGTTTTTCTTCGTGCACCTATTGCCCCGAGTGGTTTACCTGATACCTAAATGAAGAAGTTGGCTCGTGGAGTGGATTCTGACTCCAATTTCTTGACAAGGAAGAGTTTCAAACACTGAGGGCCCTTCCTTTCATTTTACACATTCTGTTACTCACTTGGGGGACTATATTAAATGGTAATAATCTCACCCATTCATAGCCAAATTCTTAAAATCAGACTCTGATTCATGTTTAAAAACTTTTTTCAAACATCTGATGGCTTTATAGGAGCTGAATTACAATATTTATTTAGGAAAGTTTAATGGATTCATTAAAAACTACAGTAATGTCTTTCCTTTAACATTTTAAGAGTTGGCCAGGGTTTAGTATGATACAAATAATATGTGAATTTAATAAAGTGAAATACTTTAAAAAAATTACTCAAAAGCAAGGGAAAGATTTTGAGGAAAGCACTTAAAAGCTAGACAGAAAATGCAGGTCCACCAAGTATTGGCTGTAAGTGCTGCTTTAATTTTTAGATTAAGTGGGCCTCTGTTGTGGGCTCCAGATTGATATGAATTTACAGAAGTATATACTATCCAATACTGGGGAGCTCTTACCCACATGCTTCCCCTACTTCCTTTTAAGCTCTTGAACTCCCTAAGATAGGAAGTTTCCATGCTTCTCAAACCTGTTATTTATTATTGTGATTGCATTAAAAATGCTTGTGGCTAAGATGTGGGGTTTTCTGTTTGTTTGTTTTATAGTTTCTGTAACTTACTTAAATACTTCAGCAAAGTCAGCATATTTATTCATTCAAACAAATAGTTGAACATTTACTATGGAAGTGAACAAAACAAACATCCTTACCTTTATGGAGCTTACCTTCTTGCTTTTTGATATAAATATGTTAATAAAAACTTACATTCTAGGCGTGCTCAGCTGTTACTTAATCAGAAAGATCGCAGCCACTGAATAGCCCTTCAGAAGCTATTCCTGTTATAAAACAGTTATTCCTTTATATAACAGATGTTAGAAATTGCCTCTTGTAGTTGAAATTGGTGAGATTTGATACATGTGAATTGCCTAAGTATTTGGAGATAGTCCCCTCTTAGAATCAGGTCACAGATCTGGTAAACTCTACCTTAGAATGGCACTTAGGGTGAAATCTGGGATTGATTTTGGAAGATTTTCACTGCCAACTCTAAGGTTAACATGCTTTCACGATATTGTTGCATTGGTGTGAACAAAACCTTTTATGCAAAAGTTGAAGCACATAGAGCAGGTATGTCCAACCTGCGGCCCAGAACAGCTTTGAATGCAGCCCAACACAAATTTTTAAAACATTATGAGATTTTCTTTTTGCAATTTCTTATTTTTACCTCATCAGCTATTGTTAGTGTATTTTTTGTTGTTGTTGTTTTTTGAGTTTTTTGTTTTGTTTTGTTTTTTGTTTTTTTGTGTGAATCCAGTGTGTTAGTGTATTTTATGTGGGCCAAGACAATTCTTCCTCCAGTGTGGTCCAGGGAAGCCCAAAGTTTGGACACTGTTGATCTATTCCAGAGAAACAGATCTGGGATTTCCTTGAGTATGCCAAATATTGTATGAACTGTTTTTGTGCTGCTTGCTAACTTGTCCAATAAATGTTTATTGTATATCTAAAAAAAATATATGCACATGCCCAATAATAGAACTTCAAAATACATGGAGCAAAACTCTGCAGGATTAAATGGAGATTATAGCACCTTTCTCAGTAATGGATAAAAACTATTAGATGAATACAACAACTCAGTAAGTCATAAGAGATCTGAACACTGTCGACCCCCTTAATTGACATTTATAGAGCAGACACACTATCTACTGAAGACTCATTCCATACTGGAATAAATAATCACCTCTTGGGATGGTGTTGCAGATCAGGATTCCCTGAGACAAGGCACAGGGAGTGTTCTGTGGTGATGCTCTGTTCTATGATCTAGATAGAGGATTGGGGCTACACACATATATGAATTAGTAAACTCACTCAGTGGTACACTTAAGAAATAGACATTTCATTGTTTCTGGGTGTTCATTGCATAAGTCTGTACATTTTACTGAGTATGTAAACGTTTTCAAAATAAAATGTTGATGGAAAGAATTGGTGAGTGAGAGCCAGTAAACACAAGAAAGAATAGCTCTGTGAGAGCAGAGAAAGGCAACTCTACCTTGAACAGACTCAGAGGAGGCCCAGCCTGGAAAAGGGAGGATTAAGGGACACCTGTGAGTTTAGCTGTCACCAAATACTTGGCAGGCTTTTATGTGGAAGATGGCAGCATTTTATCTCATTTAGATACAGCCTTCTTGGTTTAACTGCTCTCAACAAAATGTTTTCATGCTTTTTTTCTTATTTATTTTTTTTATTTTAAAACACTCTGAAAATTAAAGAAAAGTTGCAAAAACTATACAAAAACTTTTTCCTGAACCATCTGAAAACCAGGTGCTAGCACAGTGAACAGTATTCCTACATACTTCAGTGTGGACTTCCTACAAAAAGAACAGTCTTCTCCATAACACAATAAAACCTTAAAATCAGAACATAAATACCAATACATTACCATTAATTCTGAAACCCCTTTCAAATTTCTTCAATTGTTCTTATGTCATTTGTAGCTCAGAAATCACAGGCAAATCACTGTGTTGTCACTTTTCTATGACTTTGGTATTTGGTGGGACATTGACAGGTTCTATTAGGGTTCTATTAAGGTTCTATTGTCAAGCACCTTTAAAAATTTTTTTAAATTGTGGGAAAGTATACAGCACACAAAATTTACCATCTTAACCATTTTTTTATTGTACAGTTAAGTAGTGTTTACATTCACGTTGTTATACCACCAATTTCTAGAACTATTTTCATTTTGCAAAACTGAAACAACTTCCAGGCCCCTCCTCTCAACCCAGGCCCTGGCAAACACATTCTGCCTTCTGTCTGTATGGACTTGCCTACTCCAGGAACCTCTCATAAGGGAAATCGTACAGTATGTGTCTTCTTTGCGACTAGCTTATTTCATTTAGCCTAATGTCCTTGAGGTTCATCCATGTAGGACATGTCAAAACTTCTTTCCTTTTTAAGGTATATTAATATTCCATTGAATGTGTATACCACATTTTGTTTATTTGTCTATTGGTGGATACTTCAGTCATGTCCACCTTTTGGCTATTGTGAATAATCCTGCTATGAACATGGGTGTGCAAATGTCTGTTTGAGTCCATGCTTTCAATACTTTTGTTTGTATACCCACACGTGGACTTGCCACACATGGATCATATGGTAATCCTAATTTTAAGTTTTTGACAAAACATCATAGCAGCTGCATCATTTTACTCATATATTTCCATCAGCAGTGCACAAAGCTTCTAATTTCTCCATATCCTTGCCAATACTTATTTTCTTTCTTTCTTTCTTTTTTGGTTTTTTATAGTAGCCATCCTAATGAGTGTGAGGTGGTATTTCATTGTGGTTTTAATTACATTGGAGGTCTTTCTAGATCAGTGATTCTCAACCTTCCTAATGCCTCAACCCTTTAATACAGTTCCCAGGGGTCGCGACCCACAGGTTGAGAACCGCTGTTCTAGATACTGTTACTGATTTCCAATTTAATATCATTGAGATCAGAGAACATACATGATATAATTTTACTTCTTTTAAATTGATTTGGTCATGTTTTATAGCACAGAACATGGTACTTTGTTGACCAGAAGAGGATAAGTCTTCAGTAGATGTTGCACATCTGTTCTCTGAATGTCAATTAAGAATGCTGATTAGTGTTCAAATCCCTTGTGACTTTACTGATGTTTTTGTCTAATCATTCTATTAGTTGCAGAGAAAAAGAGTGTTTGACTTAATTTTAATTCTTTCAATTTTTGTTTTATGTGTTTTGAAGCTTTATTGTTGGGCACATATGCATTTATAATTATTATGCCTCTGATGAATTAACCCTTTTAACACAACAAAAGGTCCCCCTTTATTTGTGGTAATACTATTTGTCTTAAACCAATTTCATCGGATATTAAGATAGCCACAGCAGTTTTCTTAGGCTTACTGATTGCATGATATACCTTTTTCCATCCCTTTGTGTTCAATATATCTGTGTCTTGCTTTTAAATTGCATTTCTAATAGACAGACAGTATGTAGTTGGGTCTTATTCTCCATTCATTCCAACCATTTCTACCATTGAATTGAAATGTTTAGTGGGTTTAAAGTTAATGTAGTTATTGGTATGGTTGAAATGGTTCTTAAAATTTTATGATTTATTTTATTTATCCAGTCTATTTTTTCCTGATTCTCCATCCTTACATATTTCAATGTTAATTGAGTACTTTAAAAAATTCTGCTTAATTGTATATTGGCTTTTAATTTATAGTATTTATATTATTTATATGTAGTCACTATAGCAATTACAATAAACACTTTAAAGTTTTTAAAAGTTGTGGTAAAATGTACATAACCGTTTAACTCTTTGAGCATGGAGTCCATTGGCATTAAGTACATTCATATTGCTGTGTGAACATCACCACCATTCACCTACATAAATCATTTCTTCTTTCAAACTAAAACTCTGTCCCCATTAAACAATAACTCTCCATTTCTCTCTCCCCACCCCACCCCTGTCCCTGGCAACCAACATTCTGCTTTGTAGTGCTATGAATTTCACACTCTAAGTACTTCATATAAGTGGAATCCCACATACTTGTTTTTATGACTGACGTATTTCACTGCCTAATTGTCTTTAAAGTTCACCTATGTGTTAGATTTTTTTTCTATTTTTAAGGTTGAATATTCCATTGTCTGTGTATACATTTCATTTATTCATTCATCTACTGGTGGACATTGGGTCACTTTCACCTTTTGGTTGTTGTGAATAATGCTGCTATGAATGTGGCTGTACAAATATCCCCTAGAGATCCTGCTTTCAATTCTTTTGTATATATACCCAGAGATGGAATTCTTTCTTTTTTTCTTTTTATTGTTAAGTTTATTGGGGTGACATTGGTTAGTAAAAATTACATAGGTTCCAGGTGTACAATTCTACAGTAATCATCTATGTGTTTTGTTATGTGTTCATCACCCAGAGTTAGTTCTAGAATTTTTAAATTATATGGTTAACTCTATGTTTAATTTCTTGAGAAACCTCTGAATTTTATGGAGACTGTTCTTCCATAGGAGCTGCATCATTTAACATTCTCACCAACAGTGCACAGCCTTCCAATTTCTCCATATCATCACCAACACTTGAATTTTCTGTTTTTGTTGTTGTTGTTGTTGTTTTTATATAGTGCCTATCCTAATGGGTATGTGGTGTTATCACATTGTGATTTTGATTTGCATTTTCTAATGATTAGTGAAGTTGAGCATCTTTACATGTGCTTATTCACCATTTGTGTATCTTCTTTGGAAAAACTCCCTTTTCAAACCTTTTGCCCATTTTAAAATCAGGTTGTTTATTGTTATTGTTGTTTTGAAGGAGTTCTTTTATGCATTGTGGATATTAAACCCTCATCAGATATATGATCTGTAAATATTTCTCCCATTCTGTGGGTTACCCTTTCACTCTGTTGATTGTGTTCTTTGATGCATAGAAATATTAAATTTTGATAAAGCCCAATTTACCTATTTTCTTTTTATGTTGCCCGTGATATTGGTTTCATATCCAAGAAGTCATCGCCAAATTCAAGATCATGAAGAACTGCCCCTATGTTTTCTTCTAAGAGTTTTATAGTTTTCACTCTTACGTTTAAATCTTTGATCCATTTTCTTTTAATTTTTGTGTATGGTGTTAAATAAGAGTTCCAGTTCTTTTTTTTTTCACATATGAATATCCAGTTTCCTCAAGATTTTTCGTTGAAAAGGTGGTCCTTTCCACGCTAAATGACTTTCGTACTCTTTGTCAAAAATCATTTGACCAAAAATGCAACAGTTTATTTCTGGGTTATCTGTTCTATTCCATTTGTCTACAGGCACTTTTTAAAATCAAATATTCATTATTTAATGTTTATCCTATATCTTGATCTTTTCAAAATTTACACATTGTATAACACTTATTTATAAAAATGTATGTGTGTATGTGTGACAGAGAGAGAGAGAGAGAGAGAGAATTTACACATGTGGTGAAATAGAACTAAGTGAAATAATATTAATGGAGAGTTTGAACTGGAAGAAGTTCCCAGTTCTGTTTGCCTTTGGCATCTGGGGTGAAGGGAATGTGAGAGGGATCCTGGGAAGGAAGACAGTCTGGAGGCCACTCCTGCCCTTCCCTGTTTTGTCTCCACAGGTCTTCGCTGCCTCAGCCATGACCACCGGGCAGGACAGAATTCACCAGCAACCAGCTGCCCTGCAGGAATGGAAGTGCAGCTTCATGGATAAGTGCTGTCCAGCAGGTACATCTAAGATCACCAACCCTTACCCCACCCTTATCTCCAAATCCTCCCAGCCCCCTGATTCCTGCAGTTCCTGGTTCTTTTTCCACAGGTATTTATTTAATGCCTTCTGTGTGCCAGGCACTGTGCTAGTGGAGGGCCTGAGGCCCCCACCTTCCTGGAACTCTCCTTCTCGGATGGTATTGTCAGATAGATGAACATGACATTCAGAGAGATGAGCTGGGTGCTGTGCAGATAACTGAGTGATGGGTGGGACAGAAACAGTGTCCTGGAGGTCTCCTAGGGATGGTGACTTTGATGCAGAGAGCCACTGTCTCTGGTGCTGAGAACCAGGTAGAGGGGTCCTGAGAGAGCCACACAGGACTAGGCGTGTTTGAGCCAAGGTAAGGGACAGCTAGGGCCAGTAAGGGGTGAAGAGGTCATAAGGATGGATAAGTGAGAGCAGATCACATAGGACTCTGGACACTGCAGAGAGAGCATGGGCTTCATTTTGTGAGTGATGGACATCTCTGAAAAGTTTTAGGCAGAAGACTGATAAGGTCATATTTGTATTTTAGTTCACACTCTTGGATGAAAAGAGACAAGACTGGAGTAGGTGGAGGTTTCTCCAGGGCATGTCTGTGAAGTGTAGTCCTTGGTGTTCTCCCTAGTGGAGTGTCTGTGTTTCATATGGTTCTATGGGAAAGGCAGGTGGTTGACTGGGCTTTTGTCTCAGATGTTTCTTTCTCTCTTCACTTGTGTGAGTTAGGAATTGATCTCCTGCACAAGGGCATCCAGAGCTGGCAAGAGAGCACTTAGGGGTGTTTAAAAGCCCTTTTAAGAATTTGCATTTCCTTTTCGTTACTCTGTGCATCTTCTATGAGGACGAGCCCTTGTTGCACACCTGGACTTGTCAAGGTGTCAGGACATGGAAAGGGAAGAACCCAGTCCCAACAAACATACAAATGCAGCTGTAAACGCAGGAGAGCTGCTGGCACTTATCACTGTGGTTCAGAGACGAGATGGGTGGTAATTTTGGATGGTAGTTTTTTCAGAAGCATTGCATGTAAGGCAGGTAAATCCATATCCAAAGTGTCTATTCCAGTAGGAGCAAAATGTTGCTCTTTTCCATGATGGATGTGGTTCAGTGTAATCAACCTGCCACCAAGTAGCGGCTGATTACCCTGGGGATACTGTTAAATTTACTGAATTATGTTTAATTCACATATTAAAGCACTAACCCCAATGTAATAGTATTTGGAGATAGGGTATTTAGGAGATAGTTAGATTTCGATGAGGCCATGAAGGTAGGGTGCTCATGATAAGATTAGTGCCCTTACAAGAAGAGACCAGAAAACTTGCTTGTTCTCCCTCCCTCCACATACACAGAGAAGAGGTCATGTGAGCACACAGCAAGATGATAGTAGCCTACAAGCTAAGAGAAGAGTTCTCAGAATAAAACCTACCTTGTTTGTACCTTAATCTTGGACTCCCCAGTCTCCAGAACTGTGAAAAAAAATGTTTGTTGTTTAGACCATCCAGTCTATGGTGCTTTGTTATAATAGCCCAAATAGACTGACATGCTGGTATTTATATTTATCAATGTTGTTTCCTTTTGCATTATTTTATTTCTGTTTTTCAGTATATTTGTTTCTTCATATGACTTTGAACTACTGCATAATGGTCATTTTATTTCAATGCAAAGGACTCTCTTTACTATTCCTTATAGGACAGATCTACTAGTAATGTACTCCATTAGCTTTGTTTATCTGGGAATCGATTTCTTCTTCATTCTTGAAGATACTTTTGCTGGATATAGAACTTCTTGATTGACAGGTTTTTCTCTCTCAGCATTTTAAATATGTAATCCACTGCCTTCTGGCCTCCATGGTTTCTAAAGAGAAACCACCTAATAACTTAATTACAGTAGATGCTCCATTAACTGAAACTCAAGCAACTGGCACTCTCAAGAAACCAGCAAAACTTTTTTGCTGGTTGCTTGAGATTTTGCTGGTTACCTGAAAGTGCCGATTACTTGAGGTCTGGTTAATGAAGAGTCTACTTTCCAACATATACAAATCCCCGTGGGTGCCAATTAACTGAGAGGCTACTATAAGCATCACTTGTATGTAATGTGTTGTGTCTGACATTCTGCTTTTAATATTCTCTGTTTGTGTATGGTTTTTGTACATTTGACTATGTGTCTCTGGGTAGATCTCCTTAAATTTATTGTGCTTGAAGTTCATTGAGCTTCTTGGAAATATAGACAAACCTTTTAATTAAATTTGGGAAACTATTGCTTATTGTTTCTTGAATTTTTTTTTTTTTTGCCCCTTTCTCTCTTTTTTCTCCTTTTAGTACTCCCATGAGGTGATGCATTTTATAGCACCCAATAGGTTTCTCAGGTTTGGTTCATTTAAAAAAAATTTCATTGTTGTTGTTGTTTCTGCTCCTTGGATTGAATAATTTCAATAGCCTTATCTTCATGTTCATTGGTTTTTTAAAATTCTGCCTGCTCAAATTTACCATTTAACCCCTCTAGTATACAAAAACACAAAAAGGTTGAAAGTAAAAGGATGGAGAAAGAGACTGTGTGCAAATAGTAACTAAGAGAGAGTTCGGGGCTATATTATTAACAAAATAGATTTGAAGTCATGGTCATTTTAAAGGGACATAAAACATTATGTTTTGATAAAAGTTTTGAACCATCAAGATTATATAATAATTATATATGTACTGAACAACAGAGCCCCCAAAATATGAAGCAAAATGGGCAGAATAGAAGAAATAGACAGTTCAATAATAGTAGTTGCAGACTGCAACACCCCTTTTCAGAAATGCCTAGAATGTCCAGACAGAAGACCAAAAGGAAATAGGAGACGTGAACAGTATTATAAATCCATTAGACTTAAAAGATATATACAAAACATTCTACTAGCAACCTCAGAATACATGTTCTTCTTAGGTGGACATAGAACATTCTCCAAGACAGACCATATGTTAGGTCACAAAACAACCCTCTGTACATTTTTAAAAATTAAAATCATACAGAGTTTCTTCATGCCAAAATGAAATGAAGTTCGTAATTGATAGCAGGAAGAATACTGGAAAACTCACATTGTGTGGAAATGAAACAGTACTTTTAAACAACCAATATGCCAAAAAAGAAATCACAAGGGAAATTTGAAAATACTTTCAGAAAAAAGAAAGTAAAAACAAAGCATATGTGTGGGATGCAGCAAAAGCAATTCTCAGGGAAATTTATCATTATAAAGGCCTAAATTTTGAAAAGAAAAAAAAAACCTCAAATAAATAACCTAAGAATATACTTTTAAGAACTAGAAAAAGAAGACCAAATTAAGAACAAAGCTCGCATAAGCATGAAAATAATAAAGATTAAGGTAGAGATAAATGAAATAGAGAATTAAAAAAATAGAGAAAATCAACAAAATTAAAAATGGTTCTTTCAAAAGACCAATAAAATCAACAAACTTTAACTATATTGGCTAAGAATATTCAAATTAGGAAAGAAAGGGGACATTTCTACTGAATATACAGAAATAAAAAAGACTGTAAAAGAATACTATGAACAACTATGTACCAACAAATTGGACAACTTAGAAGATATGGACAAATTTCTACAAAAACATAATCTACTAAAACTGTCTCAAGAAGAAATATAAAATCTAAATAGACCTATAACAAGTAAGGAGACTTAATCCACAATCAAAAATTTCTCAGTAAAGAAAAGCCCAGGACCAATGGCTTCACTATGGAATTCTCCCAAAATATTTAAAAATGAAGTAACACTAATCTTTCTTAAACTCTTAAAAATATCATAGAGGAGGGAACACTACCTAACTCAGGCACATCCAGCCTATGGCCTAGGATGGCTTTGAATGCAGCCCAACACAAATTCTTAAAACTTGAGTTTTTTGTGATCTTTTTTTCTTTTTTTTTTAGCTCATCAGCTATCATTAGTGTTAGTGTATTTTATGTGTGGCCCAAGACAATTCTTCTTCCAGTGTGGCCCAGGGAAGCCAAAAGGTTGGACATCGCTGACCTAACTCATTCTATGATTTCAGCATTACCCTGATACCAGAGCCAGACAATGATGCTAGAGGAAAAGAAAACTATAGATCAGTATCCTTTATGAATATAAATGTAAAAAATCATTAAAAAAATACTAGCAAACTGAGTTAAATACCATATTAAAAGAATTATATAGCATAACCTAGTGGGATTTATCCCAGAAATGCAACATATTTCAATATGTGAAACTTAATCAATACAATGCACCACATTAATCAAATGAAGGGGGAAGACACATGATTATCTTAAATGAAAAAGAAATAAAGGCATCCAAATGGGAAAAGAAGAAGTGGAACTATCCCTATTTGCAGATGATATGATCTTATAAGTGAAAAGCTGAAGAATTTACATCTCTCCAAAAAACCTCTTAGAATAAATGAATTTTAATCTGCCAGAACTAATAAGATCAACACATAAAAATCAATTATATTTCTATATATTGTAATAGCAATAAACAATCCTAAAATTAAATCATAATAAGGAAACAATTCCATTTACAATGGCATAAGAAAGAATAAAATATTTAAGAATAAATGTAACAAGGAGGCACAAAACTTTTACACTAAAAACTGCAAAGTATTGCTGAAAGGAATTTTAAAAGATCTAAATCAGTGGTGTCCAACCTTTTGGCTTCCCTGGGCCACACTGGAAGAAGAATTGTCTTGGGCCGCACATAAAGTACACTAACACTAAGGATAGCTGATGAGCTAAAAAAAGGTCACAAAAAAATCTCATAATGTTTTAAGAATTTGTGTTGGGCCACATTTAATGCCACCCTGGGCCGCAGGTTGGACATTCCTGTTCATGGATTAGAAGACAATGTTGTTAAGATGACAATATTACCTGAAATGATATACAGATTCAATGCAATCCTGATAAAAACCCAATGGTGTAAATTCAGAAATGGAAGAATCCATTTTCAAATTCACATGGAATTAAAAGGGACCCAGAATAATGAAAACAATGTTGAAAAGTAAAAACAAAGTTGAAGAACTCACACTTCCAGATTTCTAAGCTACAATAAAGGTACAGTAATTAAAACAGTGTGACACTGGTTCAGGGATTAGACATATAGACCAATGGAATAGAATTGACAGTCCAGAAATAATTGACTTTTGACATGGGTGCCAAGACCATTGAATGGGGCAAGCATAGTCTCTTCAGTAACAGTGCTGTAGAAACTAGATATCCGACATACAAAGAATGAAGATGGGCTCTTACCATATACCATAATAAAAAATTAACTCAAAATGAATCAAAGAGTTATAACTATAAAAATCTTAGAAGAAAACACAGGGGCAATTCTTGATGACTTTGGATTTGGTAATGGGTTTTTAAATATGACACTGAAAGCATAGGCAACAAGAGAAAATTTTGATAAATTGAATTACATCAAAAAACCGTGAAGCAAAGGATACAATCAACAGAATGAAAAGGCAACCCACAGAATCTGAGAAAATGTTTCTGAATCAAATAACTGATAAAGGTGTAATACCCAGAATATGTAAATCAATCCTATAACTCAACAGCAGAAAGACAAACAATCCAATTAGAAAATGGACAAAGAACTTGAATAGACATTTCTCCAAGGATGATATATAAATGGCCAACAAGCATATGAAAAGATGCTCAACATCACTAATTATAAGAGAAATGCAAACCAAAATCACAATGAGATATCACCTCACACCCATTATGATAGCTACTATCAGCAATATAGGAAGTAACAAGTGTTGGTAAGGATGTGAAGAAATTGGAACACTTGTGCACTGTTGATGAGATTTTAAAATGGTGCAACCACTATGGAAAACAGTGTTGTGGCTCCTCAAAAATTAAAATATGGAAATACTACATGATCCAGCAATTCCACTTCTGGCTATATATCAAGAGAATTGAAAGCAAGGTTTCAAAGAGATATTTGCACACCCAAGGTCATAGTCCTAATCACCATAGGCAAGAGTTGGAAACAATCTAAATGTCTGTCAATAAATGAATAAACAACATGTGTCATATACATGCAATGGAATGTTATTCAACTTTAGAAAGCAATGAAATTCTTATAAATGCTACAACATAGATAAACCTCCAAACTAATATGGGGAAGGAGAGCTGACTCTGGGTGGTGAATACACAATGCAATACAAAGATGATGTTTTGTAGAAATGTATACTTAAAACCTATACAATTTTACTAATCAATGTCACCTCAATTAAATTAATAAAAATAAAAAAATTGTGTTAAGTGAAATAAGCCAAACATAATTATTGTATAATTCCTTATAGGGAATATCTAGAATAGGTTAATTCATAAATAAAGAAAATAGATGAGTGGCTACGAAGGGCTGAGGGGGAAGAGGAAAAGGGGAGACATTGCTTAATGAGCACAGAGTTTCTGTTTGCAGTGAAAAGTATTTTTGCAAATAGGTGATGGTGATGGTTGCACAACAAACAGTATGAATGTAATTAATGCCACTGAGTTATACACTCAAAAGTGGTAAAATGGCAAATGCTGTGTTACATATATTTTACTGCAATAAAAAGAAATGAATAAAGACAGTGGGGGAGTTTGATCCTGTAGGAGAGAGTGAGGTGACCTGAGGGAGCAGACCTGGAGGTGACTGTCTAGTCTCAGACATGGGCTCCTGGGTAGTGAGAGCTCCTGCACAGCCTCAGCTCAGTGCCTGGGGAATGTCACTGCATTCCAGGGCCCAAAGCCCCCTTTCTTTAGGTCATTCTTGGACTCTACACATGGGATTCATTTTTTCTGTCATTTTCCTGCCATGGCAGATGGCATGACTTTAACTGAAGGCTTGTCCCTGAATGTTGTATTACCTGGAGCTCACTGAGGACAGAGATTAGGACATTCTTTTGTGACTTTTCCAAGGACCTGCTCGGCAGTGTCCAATACAGTAGTCATTAGGCTCCTATGACTTTTGAGCACTTGACATATGACTGCTGTAAGGGAGAAATATTCCCTGGATTCTAAGTCATATTTTGAAAAAATAAGGTAAAATATCTGAAGATTTTATATTTATTATATCTTTAGGTGATATGATTTTAAATATATTGATCAAAATTAATTTGACCTGTTTCCTTCTACTCTTTTTAATGTGGCTTCTATAATATTTAAATTTTGTGTTGGCTGGAATGTATTGCTTTTGCAATGCTGATCAAGGGTGTAAAATAGATACAGAATTAATATATTAGCCAACACCAGGTAGAGAGGAGTGTCACTGATGACCAAAAGAGGCCTCCCCTGGCCACCTCTGTCAGCTTCTACCAATCCCGCGGGGATTCACTCACCAGGTTTTCCTTCTCTTCCCAGGAACTCATGTCAGTGAAGACGGTAAAAAATGTATAAATTGTATAAATGGAGAGGATTACACCTTTTATTGGAATAAGCTCTCTTCCTGCTTGCCGTGTACAATCTGTAAATCAGGTACTAACATGGGGATCCCAGCCAGATACAGGAGCAATGAGGTGGGAATTGTATCCAGTATGAAATCAGGACACCTAGATTCCAGTTCTTGGTGTCCATCATACCCTGTTTCCTGGTTGTGTCTTAGGTCAATAAAATAAAAATAAAAATTCTTTTTATAATGCGTGCCACACAGTAGGGACGTCTTTGAGACCATCAGTTGGAAGCAGGGTGATAGTCTGTCCCTTGAAGGGGAACTCAGTTACAGCATAGAAGGTGTGGCCGAGTGGGAAAGTGCTGGTTCGAGCTGGGACGTGGGTCTGGTCCTGGGCCAGGTCCCTCCTAGCCCTGTGCTCCATGCTCCTGGCTGCTGCTCCGCCTCCCTCAGCCTTCATGGCCCAAGGCCCCCCACCTCTCTAGCAGGTCTAGGTGTCGGGAAGTCACCCAAGGGTTCCTCTCCATCCAGGGTCTCTCAGATTATACCCCGTCCTTGTTAATTAATGACCTCGTGAGTTAATAGGTATTTCCTCCCAATCCTGATGTAATAAATAATGAAGCATGGTCCTTTTTATACACCTGTGAGTACTGGGGACAGGTGAACGGTAGTTGTCCTTTATGTGCCCCACACATGTTGCTACAGAAACTGACCCTCACGTCTGCAGTGAACAGAGTGAAGCTGGGTGGGAGGGCTTCTGGGTGGTGAGAAAGGGACACACGAGGGAAACATATCCCCAAAGCCTTATTCTTTGTGTTCAGATAAAGAAGTAAGAGTTCCATGTACCAGGACTGAAAACACACAATGTCAGTGCAAACCTGGCACTTTCCACGATGAAGATTTTCCCGAGGTCTGCCAGAAGTGCAGCACCGGGTAAGACGCGGGAGCCCAGGGGGCGCCCGACCGCAGAAGACCCCAGCTTCCTGTGCCCCTTTCTTTCTCCTGCTTCCATGCTGCCCAGTCACCCCGTCAGGGCTCCCCTGCGCCTGTGGGGCGTCTGAGCCTTCAGCGGCCCCTCCTTGTGCACGTCTCACACTGCCTGCTGCAGCATCCCCTCTCCACACCTCCTCAGCACGCTCTCCCTACGGCCAAGCTGACCTTTCCATTGGGCACAATAGGCCACTAACTAGGGCCCAGGGGCCTTTCAGTGGCCCAGGAAAAGTTTTAGTCTCTTTTGATATCAGAAGGAAAGAATTGAGTAGAATGCAGCCATGTTTATATTCATGTTCATAACAACTCAATCATAAAGTATACTTTTTAATTTTTTTTTGTGCAGGCTTGGGCCATGAATACAAAAGTGCCCACAAGTCATGATGAGACCAAGCCTGTAGCTATTTCGAGGTTCCCATATAGCCCTGAGCCAACTCAGCCTGCCTTCCCACAGGCCCCTATTCCCTCAAGATGTCTATGTTTCCTCTGTTATTGGGATCTTGAGGCCAATAGTAATCTGCTCTTCCCTGACCTCCAGTGTTGGCTGTGATTGGTAGGGACAATCAACAGGTGGAGGACAAGAGGTTCCTTATACTAAAGGTGGCCTGGAGGGTGAGGCTCACCTTGTACCCACAGGACTTCTCACCCTTGACCTGGAGAGAGATACCCCTCCTGAGAGCTCCCCCTGCAGTCCAGGGAAGGCCATTGCAGGCCTCGCAGAGAAGGCCCAGCTTCTGGAGAAGGTGCAGCTCTGAGCACTTAGCAGGAGCCCTACGGGCTGGAGTGCCATGTTCAGCTCCTTCTCAAACCCAGCAAGGGGGTGAGGGGACTGTCATGCAGACAGAAAAGGCCTATTCTTCCACTCTCTGGTCAGAGGACCCTGGATGGGAGGTGACTCCCTCTTTTTGTTTATCTCACCTCACAGAACCCCTTCACCATCTCCCTGTGTCTGTACCTAGGTGTCCTGATGGCATGGTTGAGGCTGAGCCCTGTACCCCGTGGAGTGACCGCAAGTGTCTCAAACAAACACCAGGTACCCAGGCCATTGGGGAGGCACCAGTTCCCGGAGAGCCAGTGCCCACCAGCCCCGGGCTGCCCACCGCTCCCTCTCCCTCCTCAGGCAGTTCACAGCTGGTGATCGGAATTGCAGCTGTGTCTGTGTCTGTGCTGGTGGTGCTGGTGCTGATCGCGTATGCATGTGCATGTTATCACAGGAGGCGCATCCTTCAAGGTGAGGTTGTCGGGAGTGATGGGGAGGCCCCGGCACAAGCTGTCACCTCCCTCACTTCCTGTGTTGCTTCTCAGACAGAAATACTTTCCCCTCCATCTCCCAAGTCCTCCTGTTCTTGTCTGGTCTGTCTCTAATCTCCTTTCCTATGGTCACTCTTGCATCTCTTACCTCACCTCTCAAGGGCTGGGATCACATGAGTCCCCACATCTCGGGGCTGACCATCACCTCATCCCCCGGCCAAGTCTGAAAGGGAAGGATCAGTTTTTCCGGGTCCCCAGCCAGGGCAGAGAGGCGGTCAGCGCCTCACTGGGTGACAAGAGGAGAGGGTCAGCTTTGGTCAGAGAGAGTCTAACAGATTTGATATGTGTTTATTTTTACTTCTTTCCCCCTTCTCTTCCCCCTCCTGAGAGTGTTCCAGACTTGGACTGTCCCTTCCCTGTCCCCAACCCCCAGCCTACACCCTGGCCCCAGCACTGTCCTTACAGAGGGAGGTGCTGCTGAGAGGACCCTGCCCGCTGCTAAGACAGACACCCCTTCTCTTCCAGGTTGTGGAGGGGACCCCGAGTGCCTGAACACAGTGAGTTGGTTTCTCCATGACCTGGTGGTGGCCTCAGGCCCTCAGAAATGACTTTGTGCCCACAACCAGGCCCCAGTGGGCATGGTCCCAGTTTGTCCTGTACTGTGGCCCCTGACTCTCTCAAGTGACCTGGGGTCCTGGGCTGACTGTAAGAGGGCAATTGGCACTTTGGGAGCAGTTCACAGCCTGGTGGCAGTGTCAAGCTATGTCCTTCCTGCTGCTTGTGACACCCTCACCCACAGCATTGCACCCTGGGGTATGAGGGTGTCAGGCAGGAGTGCTGAACCCCCGTAGCACAGTACCAGGATCCTGGTGCCAGCAGCAGAGTCCTGGATGTGCCAGCCTGAGGGGACAGCCTTGGAAGGACATGGGGCAGCAGAACCTACTGTGTCCCCTGGGACCCTTCAGGGAGCCTGCGTGTAGACTCCTGAGTCAGCTCTTTGCCTTCCCAAGGTGTGTTTCCAGTGCCCACGTTCCTTAAGAAAGCCTGGGGCTCTGGACAATGCCTGCAACGAGATAATGAGTAACAAAGAGTCAGTGTCATCACTAACCTCTGAGCAGGAACTGAGACCCCAGGAGCACCCACAGCTGGCAGGTGGACAGTCCCCAGAGGCAGAAGCAAAGCATCTGCTGGTGAGTGGGTAGCAACCATGAGGGGCCCTGGCCCTTCCGCTTGTCCAGTTCTGTGGTAGAAACAGGGAAAGGCCGATGCTGGTGAGGTCTCCTGTCACCTGGGGTCGTGGAGAAGGAAGGCGATGAGGACCTGAAGGGGGAGGGGCTGCACAGGCAGGGAGCCCGCCACCCCGATATGTGGACTGTCAGCTCTGTGGAACGTCTGGGTCTTCTTATCTGTCCAGTTCTCACTATATCCCCAGAACCTGGAATAGGCAGGCACAGAATGGGTGCTCCCATGTTCGTTGTACGGTTGAATGAGGGCCGCATAATAATACACTGTGTGGTAGTAAAATAATTTATTAACTCATTCTTCATAGCAATAGGTATGTCGAAGTTATTACAAAATTATTATTACAGTGAAACGACATGAAAATAAATCTTAGTGTAGATATCTGATTTTACTTATATAGTGGCTTTTAGAAGTAAAATTTCTAGGTAAATATGTAGAAATGCTTTTTAACTCATGTATGCACACATACACACAGTTTTGGTTCATATCAGTTCCTCAGTTTTAATATGACATTGGCATTATAGATATATCTAATTTTTATTCCTCATAACCTTAGAAAACTATTCCCTTTAACATAAGATGAAATTCTCTAATGTCTTAGAGTTTTTAAAATTTAATAATGATTTTCAGCATATAGCAATACCATATTATCTAAATGGAATTGATTTTGTGACATGATATGACATAAGGGGTCTCTGAATTGTTCTGAGTCACTGTCTCATTCCTCCAACCCCATTTAGCTGCTGATTCTCCCATCTCCCCCCACTTTTGGCCCCTCCTGTGTTCCATGTGAAATGTTTACACAAGCATTGATCTCTTTCCACCTGGAATGTCCTTTTCTGTTTCTTTCCTACTCTGTATTACATTTTTTTAAGTGAAGAGAAAGTGTAGATGGAAACAAACCAGAGAAGGCCAGTAATCTCCCCATCCTGATTCACCACCTTCTTTCACATGTTTTGAGAGCTGTTAGTACCTGTCCACAGTGAGAACAAGTAAATAGCACAGAAAGGTTCTCAGTGAGCAGTGGCAGCTCCTGCAATGTTTCTGCAGCCCCCTGCCTCTTTTTATTTTAGGCAACTACGAGAAACAATTTTTTTCATGATTCTTTGCTGAAATCTTTATGCATATGCCATCAATATACAATACTCTACCAAGTGAAACTTTCTAATATGTTTTAATATCTGAGAAAGCATGTATATCTCTTCCTTAGTTTTTCATGAGTTTTTATTTTAGAAAAATTTTATAAGATTTCCTTCACCCCCCCCCCCCCAAAAATTGGATTTTTTAAATATTACCTTAAATTAATCCAGGAGTAATTGGGATCTTTCAGTATTCAATATTTTTCTTATTAAAGAAGATAGTATTTCAGGTCAAAGATTTTATGATAACTCAATTAAGATTTGTGTCTTTCTTCAGATAAGTGATTCCTATTTCTTGTCTACAGTGTTTATTTTATGTTTTGTTACACTTGCTGGTTGAATCCTGTTGCAATTTCATGTTCTAATTTATTGTTTCTGGTCTGTTTATTAACATTCATCAAGATATGCATTCATTTTTAAGTGAATAAAACCTGGGGGGGGGGTTCCATGGTTGGGGGGTTTCCTGGTGGTGTAGTGGCTAGGCCTTGGGTTATAACTGTCGTGACCTGGGTTCGATCTTCGCTCAGGGAACCAACCAAAACCAAAACCAAAACAAAACAAAAAACAAAGCAAAACAAAAAACCTGAGTGTTTTTAAAATATAGTCATATCTAAAATAATGATATTGATTCTGGCCCCTTCCACTAGTCCTGTCTCCCTTTTTGTTTCACGTCTTGCTGTGTAGTGTAGACCTTGCAGAACAATCTTCAGGGGGCTTAGAGAAGGTACATATTTTGGTTTTGATTTGATTTCATTGGGAATCAGACATCATTGGGCTCTTCAATATTTCACCCAAAAGAATGATGTTGACTATTGTTTTCTTATAGAAAATCTTATTGTTATGGATGCAGCCCCTATTTTTTTTATGTGTTTTTAAAAATCAAAATTCATGTTTAAGTTCAAAGTGCCTTTTCAGTCTCCATGAAGATGATCTGAGGCTTTCATTTCTTTATTTAGATTACTGATACAGCACATTATTGCTGATTAACGCTCCTTCACATTCATGGAAGAAACACTTACTTAGATTTTCCAAAGTTCCCTTGGTATAGTCCTCATTTGAGTCCCATAAACGCCTTGGAGAGAGTGACTGTCTCCTGAGGGGGTGAGGGAATGGACTAGAAGGAGCAGAGGGGGCTGTGTGGGGTGCTGGGCATGTTCCATATCTTGGCTGGGTGATGGCTACTCAGTTGTACACCACTGTCAGAGCTGGAACCAACACTTAAGGAGTGAGCATTCCTGCAAGGAATGTGGGCCTCCATGGGCACACAAGCACAGTCTGTGTGAGAGGTTCCTCTTTGTCTCCCTAGAGACTGGTAGGGGAGGTGGTTGCTCCAGGCCACACAGCGAAATGGTTGTCAGGCTCACTTCTGGAATCCAGGACTCCTGACTGGGATCAGGGGTGCTCTCCACTGTATTTTACAGGGATCAGCAGGGCCTGAAGTGTCTCAGATGAGAAGGAGACGGCTGGTTCCAGCAGATGGCGCAGAGCCTATTAAAAGTGAGTATTTTGGTGGGGGCAATGGGGCAGAGGGAAGAGGGATGTGTCCTAACTGCCGTCCCCATAGCTGAGAGGGCAGTACAGAGATGGGGGTGCTGGAAGCAGAGGGGCCTATGCTGATTGTCACTGGACCTGGGATCCTAAATCCTTCTTGCCTACCTCTTCTTCTCCCCCCACTGCTCTCCTCTTTCTCCCAACAGTGTCTCCTGACACCTGCCTTTTCTCCACCAATTTCCTTGCTTCCATGTTCAGGGCCAGGTTCACCCACAATGAGGACACCTAAGGGGCTATGCTGTCCAGCAGGGCACCCACTGGCCCCAGGAGGCTACTGAGCACCTGACCTGTGGCTGGGCCACATTTGAAGAGCTGTGCTGTAAATTAGATACCGTATTTCTAAGTATATTAGAAAAAAGAATGTAAAGCGTCTCTATCATGTGCACATAGATTACATGTTGACGTGATAGTATTTACAATATATTGAGTTGGTACCATACATTATTAAAACTAGTATCACCTGCTCCCTTACCTATTCTCCAGTGCAGCGCTTAGACATGATTAACGTGCACTCCTGGCTGAGCTTCTAGCTCTGCGGGTCCGTGGTGTGCGGTGCACTGCACACGCGTCTCATTCATCCCAGTGCAGTCCCATGAGATGGGTGATGTTTGCTCCATTTTAGGTTAAATTCTCGCTCAGAGTCTGTCCCCATTCAGCTCTGTCAGTTGGGTGAGGCTGAGCTGGGTGTGAAGCTAGAGATCTTGCTCTGTGCGCAGGCGTGGATGTGGCAGCCATGGGACTGGGGGTAAGCTCAGGTTACCTCCTCTGAGGGCCTGTTGTACCACAGTCTGACCCAGCCTCTGTCTCCTACCACACTCTGCTCTCTCTCTCCATGACATCTTTCTCCACTCCCAGGTGGATTAGGGCAGGATTTTCTGTTAACCTTGACTCCCCACAGTGCCATAGGTGCAGGTGAGACTCAGACAGGATGACCTGATTGTCTCCTGATGGGAAGCAGGTAAGGGGTGCAGAGCTGCATGTCACCAGCAGAGGCACTCAGGTCCAGGCCTGATTTAGCATCCTGTGAAGGGTGTCCCACCTCACCTGACTGTCTCTGTGGCTTTCCCCCTCCTAGGCCTGAGAAAATGCTTCGATGACCTCCCAAGATACGTGCCCTTTAACTCCTGGGAACGGTTCATGAGGCAGGTGGGCCTCGAGCCCAATGAAATCTGTGTGGCCAAAGCTCGGGCCTGTGATCCCAGGGAAGCCTTGCATGAAATGCTTGTGACCTGGCTCAACAGGAACGGGCAGGATGCCTCAGTCAACACCCTGCTGGATGCCTTGGACACACTGGGGGAAAAAGATGCACTGGAGTCTATTGAGGGCCACCTGGTAGGCTCTGGAAATTATGTCTATGAAGAAGGTGGGGCAGGCTCTGCTGTGCTCTGAGTGAAGACAATTTCTTTAAAAAGAACCAAAGCTTTCCTGGTTTACATTGCTCCTGGAAGAGGAAGCATGATTGGACACCAGCCTGGAAGAACAGCCGGTACTTGACTAGTATTGAAGATACTCTACCACGGGGGCTGGTTAGGTCTGAGCAGCCAAATACATTCTATCTCATGTGCCATTTGGATCATGTTAGTGAATCTTCAGCCCCAGGTGGGCTCAGGGGACGGGGACAGGAATCTCTCCCACTGTCTGTCCTGTTTCAGGGAGGAAGAGTAGGCAGCGCTCATGGATTGAATGTTTGCTAACTTAGCACTAAACAGGCCCTCCCCCTTCTTCCCCCCCTTCCATTTGCTTATTTATTTCAAGCCTTTATAAGTCTGTACACTAGGTATTGCACAATACACGACACCAGTAATTTAGTCCTTGGTACTATTAGACATGTCAGGTTCCTAATAGCCAGGAAGGAGAGAGAAAGGGAGAATTTATGAGAATTCCTGTCACATAGGCCCAGCAGTGTCCAAATTGTCAACGTTGCCAAGAAAGGAAGATGGGGAATGAGTTCACAAAGCAGATCTCTTCATCATCCTGGGATGCAGCAGTACGGTGTTCCTGTTTTCTTTGTCCCTGCGGCCCATGCCCCCCACATGAGTCTCTATCTCCTGTTCCTAAAACCCACGTCAGGAAACTAGTATTACTCTCCCCTGTGCCTGCAGCACATGCCGTCCCATGAGCATTTCTGTCTCTTGCACCTGCATCTGAAACTAGACCTCAAAGGTCTCACTCTGTGTGTCTGCATCCCATTCCGCCCCTCGAACACGTCTACTCCCTGTGGTTCAGCCCATACCAGTACATGAGTGTCTACCGTCTCTGCCTCCAGTCCACCTAGATGACCAATATTTTCATTTTTTGCTCCTCTAGCCCCTGTGTGAACACGTATGTTTCCTTACCCTGTGCCCATAGCCTATGTCTCTGTCTCTTGTGCCTCAGTTGCTTGTCACCCACCTATTAAAGGACATCTTGGTTCCTTCCAGGTTGTGACAAATCTGCTTTATATTTACGTATTATTCAGTAAGGTGCCTACTCATATTGTCCTATTGTAATTTGGAGAGTGTTTTCTTATTGTGGAATTTCACTAGTTCTTTGAATATTTTGCATGCAAATCTTTCTTTGGATATATGGTTTGAATTGTATTCTCCTAGTCAAGAGTCTAGGAGATGGAAATGGAATGGAAATGTTTTTCCATTATTTTTTGTCTTTCACAGAATGGACATTTTAAATTTGTAAGTCCACATTATCAGTTTTTTTCATGGATCGTGCTTTTTGTATTGTATATGAAAACTAAGCATCAAATTCTAACTCATGTAGATTTACTTCAGTTTCCCAGTATAATTTGCATAGTTTTCATTTGATATTAAAGGCAACGAGTGATTTTGAGTGAATATATGTCTAAGGTACCAAGTATGTGTCATTGTTAATTTATTTCCTTATGGTTGTACATTTGTTCCCTCATTTGTTGATAATGACTAATAAGGACTAAAAGACTATTTTTCCTGTATGGGAATGCCTTTATTTCTATGACCAAATCAAGTTATCTCTATTTGCATAGGTCTATTCATGGACTCTTTATTCTTTTCCATTTGTCTATGTGTTTATTCATTTTAAAATATCATGCTCTCTTGATTAAAACTTTATAATAAGCCAGGAAATGTGAGTTTATCAATTTGTTTTTTTCATCAGTATTTCTAGACTACTCATTGTTTAAAATAAGTTTGTTGATATTTACAAAATAACTTTCTGATATTTTTATTGGGATTGCACTGGATTTTTAAATCAATTTAGAAAGAACTGACATCTTAATATTGTGAATTTTGATCCTGAACAAGAAATGTATCTCAATTTATTATTATTTTATTGCTTTCAAGAGTGTTTTATATGTTATCTGTGTATTATTTTTTGAAATTGAATTTAATTTTGAGAGCACTGTGTAGTGATGTTTGCTCAAAAGACAGCGTTAATCAAATGAATGCTAGCATCACCATGTGACAGGCAGGACAGTCAAGGAAAATGGTAGAAGCACGGTTGTCATCCGAGGACTGTAAGACCACGTTTGAAGTGGTATTTGAAATTCAAGAATGTTGTTTCAGTTTCCTGCATTTTTCTCCTGACTTAACAAGTCTCCTTGACTTCTACCTGTGGGAGACCTTAAAGAATGTGATATACCATAGAAAACCAGCTACACTGATGGTACTTTGGGAAGAAACTGAAACAGCATGTGCAGCAATACAAGGGGACACTTTGGTCAACATTGCTCCAGCAGTAGTTCTCTGTAATCAGAAGTGTCTGGACACTGATGGTAACCACTATGAGCACCTCTTGTAATTGCAGAAGTCAAACGTGACTTGTATTCATCTTTTGTTATTGGTGTATATTGAGTATTACAACTTTAATACAGTTTTATTTTCTTAAAATGTGTATACATTTTTTTCGCACCCTCTGTGTGTGTGTGTGTGTGTGTGTGTGTGTGTGTGCATGCACGCATTTCCTAGGCTTGTATTTCTATTTCCTTTGTCAGGTTGGGGAACTTTATAGTAATTACTTCTTCAAATAAATTCTCAATCTCTTGCTTTCTTTCTTCTCCTTGATGCAAATGTTGTTACACTTGATGTTGCCCCAGGGGTCTCTTAAACTATCCTCTTTTTTTAAAAATTCTTTTTCCTTTTTGCTGTTCTGAGTGGGTGTTTTCTGCTACCTTGCTGGTATAATCCTCTGCTTTATCCAGTCTGTTGGTGATTCCTCTATTGCATTTTTCATTTGTTATTATATTTTTTATTTCTGACTGGTTCTCTTTTTATCGTTTCCATGTCCTTCTTTATGCTTGCTATCTCTTTGCTGAAATTTTCACTAAGTTCCTTGAGCATCCTTACAACCCTTGTTATGAACTCTAATAGGTTGTCTGCCTCCATCTTGTTTAGTTCTTTTTCTGCTGTTCTTTCATTTGGGACATATTTCTCTGTTTCCTTAATTTGGATGTCTCTTTGTGTTGTTCCTTTTTATTAGGTAGATCTGCTACATCTCCCAGTATTGCTGGGTAGCCTTATGTAGTAGGTGCCCTGGGGAGCCCTGACACAGTCTACCTGGTCACCTGTGTTGGGTGCACCTGTAGGTTTTGGTTTGGTGCCAGTGCTGTGCCTGGAGCTACTCAGCAGAAGTCTCAGAGAACACCCAGGCCAGTCACCTCCCGCCTAGGGTCTGCAGACTCCCATAGTTTTCCAAGAAAGATTGCAATGTGGTGGGGCTGGCTGCTCACTGGAGAAAGTGCCTCTGGCACTGGGCGAGTTGGGTAGGGTGGGCTCACAGTGAGTCAGCAGGGCAGAGCAAGTGAAGCTCACCAGACCAATCAGATTCAGATTTGGACATGTTGGGGGAGGACGCAACATGGGAAAGATGGTGCCCACCTGCAGGTTACATGGGAGGAGAACCCCACTCAGGAAAAAGTGGCAACTATATTCCAGCCCTGGCCCCAAAGCAACACACCTCAGTCTATCCTCCATATGCCTCTAAAGCCCCTCAAGTCACTGTCCCTCTGCCGGAGCCCAGAGTAAGTACCTACGAGTGACTGAATCTGCTTGGGTACTTTAAGAGGACATCTGGGTTTCTCCCAGTGTTCTATCCCATGCAGGTGGTCAGAACCCCCACTGATTTTCACAGCCTGATATTGTGGGGGCTCCTCTTCCTGGTTCCCCAGTACTCTGGGCTGGGGAGCCTGGTATTGGGCTGGGATCCCTTGCTTCTCCAGGGGAACCCCTGTGGCCGAGCTATCCTTGCTTTTCAACCTCTACATGAACATTTAGGGCTCACCAGTTTCACATCTCCACTCCTCCTACCAGTCTCGACATGGCTTCTTTACAAAACTTCTGTTTGGCTGGACTTCATATGGTTCTTCAAGTTAGTTGTTCTATAATTTAGTTTTAATTTTAATGTGTTCATGGAATGAAATAGGCACAGTATTTATTTATTCTGCCATCTTGAATCTCCTCTGTTAATGGCTTTTTTTTTTAAGCTGTGCTGAAGCTTTTTAGTTTGATGTAGTCCCACTTGTTACACTTGCTTTAAGTGTAAGATTAAAAAATTCACTGCCAAGACCTATGCAGGGAGCTTACAGCCTGTATTTTCTTCTAGGGAGATTTATGATTTTTGGTTCTTATGTTTAAGTCTTTAATCCATTTTGAGTTCATATTTGTGTATGGTGTAAGATGGTGTTCCAGTTTCATTCTTTTGCACATGGTTTCCAATTTTGCATTTACTGAAGAGACTGTCTTCTCCCTGTTGTACATGTTGGCTCTTTTGTTGTAAATTAATTGGCCATATATGTGTGGGTTTATTTCTGGGCTCTCTATTCTATTCTACTAATCTGTATGTCTGTTTTATGCCAATACCATGCTGTTTTAATTACTGTAGCTTTGTAAACTATTTTGAAATCAGGGAGTGTGCTGCCTCCAGGTTTGTTCTTTGTCAAGATTGCTTTGGCTATTTGGGGTCTTGTTTTTTCACGCAGATTTTAGAATTATTTGTTCTATTTCTGTGAAAAATGCCATTGGAATTTTGATAGGAATGGCATTGAATCTGTATATTGTTTCATGTAATATGGACATTTTAACAATATTCCTCCAACCCATGAACATGGAGTATCTTTTCATTTATTTGTGTCTTCTTCAGTTTCTTCTATTAATGTTTTGTAGTTTTCAATATAGAGGTCTTTCACCTGCTTCGTTAATATATTCCTAGACATTTTATTCTTTCTGATGGCATTATAAATGGGATTATTTTATTTCTCTTTATGAGAGTTCATTATTAATGTATTTTTGTGCTAATTTTGTATCTTGCAGCTTCACTGATTCATTTAATTCTATTAGTTTTTTGATGGAGTCTTTAGTGTTTTCTATATCTAATATGTCTTCTGCACATAGTGACTATTTTACTTCTTCCTTTCCAATTTGGATGTCTTTTATTTCTCCCCATCCCACCCCCACCCCTAATTGCTCTGGCTAGGACTTCCATACTATATGGAATAAAAGTGACATGAGTTGGTATCCTTGTCCTGTTCCTGATCTTAACGGAAAAGCTCTCAGCTTTTTACATTGAGTATGATGTTAGCTGTGGGCTTGTCATATATGGCCTTTATTATGTTGAGATATGTTCTCTTATACCCACTTTATTGAGAGATTTTATCATAAATGGCTGTTACATTTTGTTGTATGTGTTTTCTGCATCTATTGAATGGTATGTGGTTCTTATTCTTCATTTTATTAATATGTTATATCACATTGACTGCTTTGTGTAAGTTGAACCATCTGTGAATCCCTAGAATGAATCCCACTTGATTGTGGTGTATGGCCCTTTAAATGTATTACTGTATTCAGTTTACTAATATTTTGTTGAGGATTTTTGCATTTATGTTCATCAGAGATATTGGTCTGTAATTTTGGGCCCTCTCACTTTTTGTGGTCTGTGGATCTGGGCCACTGAACTGCCTTTTTGGAGTATATATTCCCTATATGAGGAGCTTAGTGTCTGTAAGCATCTGATTTTTGAAGAAATACTTACAAATAAATACCAATTCTTAAATGCTGTGAGAATTGAATCTAGAATGGCTAATACTTTAGTTTTGATCTTGTGTCACTTTCTCTTTTTAAAATACTTTGTAACCACAGTAGCTCTCCTTCCACCATACCTTTGTATTCAAGATAATATTATGGAGGTAGTCATTCTCAGGGTTTTGGGTCGTTTCAATCTCACAAGTTTATGTGTTGTCTTGTTCCAAGACTAGTGTGGCTGGACCAAACTAGTATTGTCTGAACATTTAGGCATGTTCAGGGCATTGGTGTTCCAGTAGTTTGGTGGGGGACACAACCTCCATGGCGTTGGTGCTTACACCTCCTCTCACTTCCTTCTGAGGTCCCACCTTGCTCCCTCCCTTTCCTAAAAGACACAGGTACTTCCTGCCTTTGCTGTTCCTTTTGTGCAGGACGCCCTTTCCTCATATGTTCACACAGAGATGTGAAAGAGTTCTTATCAATTATATGTTTCAGCTCAGTTGTCTCTCAGAGAACTTGAATGCCCATCTAAAGTATTAGCATTATCAGTGTTTATCATGTTTATTCATTTAAAAGGTAAGCTTGATGAGAGTATGTTGTCTTGTTTTATATCCAGTCCAAATAGTACCTGGCAAACGACAGGCACTAGTGTTTCATTAGTGGTTGGGTATCCTTTCATTCTTCTCTCCAGTGGAAGGTCCCCCTTTTGAAGTTTGTTAGAAATATCAAACAATACAAGAAAGGCCATTAGGTACAAAATACTCATGTATTTATGAATTCATGACTAAATTAAATATGAAACCTTATATAAAAAAGAGGTGTGTTTCCGCCCCCCACCCCATCCCCTTCTCTGGAGCAGTGCTGAGCGACATGAGGAGTACAGGACTGTGGGACTCACTGCTTCCTTCCCCCCTTGATGCCTTCAGGTTTGCTCCATATGGGTGCGTTTCCAAGTGCAGGCTCATGGGGGACTGGAATTCTACCCCTCCTCCCACCCTCCTCTTCCCCCTGGGAGAGGGACCCACAGCCTCCTTAGGTTCCTGCATGGTGCAGACCAGCTCTGAGAGGAGTTGGGAAGGGGCGGTGGGTCCCTGAGGGGTGAGCTGGCCCTGGTTGCTGGGGTTGATCTGTGGCCCTTCTGCTGTGTGCTTCCTGCACTTCCTGGTTCACCTTTGCTCTCTCCCCAGTGGCCTTTCTGTATCCTTGTCAGTGGGCCAGGTGGCTCAGCCCTGCAAGCTCTTGGGCACCCATCTTCCCTCCCCTTAAACTTTAGGCCCCAACTCTCCCTCTCACCTAGAATTCCTGAGAGGCCCCATGGCTCACCCTTGTCCCCTTGCCCAGACAAAGGTGATGGCTGCAGTGCTGCTTTCCTGCCCAGCCAATTTCTTCTCAGCATCCCATGAACCAGAGGACTATGAGCTCAGTGAAGGGAGGCTGACCAGCCAGCAGAGGGCAGCACACACCTGGCTCCTCAGTAGCCATCCTGGAGGACTTGGAGGGGAGACAGGCAGGGCCTTGGGGAAGTCTGGAGCTGAGATATGGGCCACTCTAGGCCTGCATGACCTGCCACCTCCTGTTCCTTCTCTTGACAAGGACTTAACCTCCTCTCTAGGTCTCGGTACCACTAAATTGTTGCAGAGCTTTTCTGTGAGTGGGTTTGCTCTCCTCGACCTAAAGCCTGACTGACTTAGTGGTGGAAGCTACCTCAGGGCCCCAGGACCCAAAGCATCTTTCAGGACAGGTGACCCCCCAGTTCGGGGCCCAGGTGCTCAGTGTCTCTACCTTCATCAGAGGGACTCTGTGTTTTAAGTCTAAAAAGGGTATAGGGGTAAAATATGACTGAGATTAGAAAACAGAGAGGGGGTCCATCATAGCCCAGCTTTTCCCCATGGAGCTCCAAGCTGCCCTCCTCATCCACCAGCCTCCACCTGCCTCTTCCCTGGACTGACCTGTGCTGCTCCTGCCCAATTCTCCCCTTTCTCCTTCATTTATTCCAAACCAGCACTAAGTAAGGTCCTGTCCTCTGATCCTTCATTATGGAAATCCCTATTCCCAAGTCAGGGCCCTTTTTTCCTGACCCTTGACCCCACCCAACCATCTCTCTAAAATACCCATATCCTTTGGGGTCACCCCTGAAGGTGAGGAGGGTAACCTGATTCTCATGATGGAAAAAACCTGTTCGAACCCTGAGGCCATCCCTTCCTCCCCATGCATCTACCCTGATACCTCAATCCCAGCATGCTGAAGGCATAGGACTTGTGCTGCCCCTCAGAGCCAACTGGCAAGCTAGGGCATCCTCAGTCACAGCAGGTTACAAAGTCCTTTCCTGACAGACACTGGAGTCAATTTTACAACCTAAGCCTTTGTCTCAGCAATGTGCGGGCCGGTTTGGTATTATAGAAATTTGAGTCTACGCGCTCTTTTTCTGTTCTTTCTCTGAGGGGATAGAGGCTACAGTGTTTTGTTGGTGGTGATTTTGTTGCTCTTGATTGTTTTTGCTATTTTGTCCCAGCCCATAAGAAGCTGTGCTAACTAAAGGCAGGAAGGGAGCCCAGAGCATGGGATCGTTGTGCCCAGACCCCTATCACCCCTTTCCTTCTCTCCCCATTCCAGCAGTTTCCTTTGGTTTCCATCTTGGAGTGGTGAAGGGATGGGGGTGGGGGGTGGGGGCAGAAGTTTCTCAATGCACTAAGAGGCACTGCTTCCAGGCCTGGAGCTCTGAACAAACTGCCCCACCTCTTACCAGGTCTGGATGCTGACAGCCATGGGAGGCATGCCAGCAGAGTGCAAGCCTTCCCATGTGTGGCCTCTGGCAGCTGCACCCAGATGTGGAAGCCTTGAGCAGGGCTCTGAAGGCTTAATGTCTACCCTGACTTCTCCAGTGAGGATCTGAGGAGGCTCCATGTGGAAATGACCACAAAACTTGCAAGCCTCAAGTCCACTGGGTAGAAAAACATGGCCAAAGAGGCAGGACCCTCCCTGAGCACAGCCGCTCACTGGGCGGGGGCTGCCTCCATAGACTGCAACTGTCATTGCTGGAAGAGTTTTCCCCTTGACTCTAGGGCTCTCCAACCCAGAGACAAGATGCCAGCACTCTCAGCTCTTTCCTGTTTCCCACCTCCCAGTAGTTGTCCCCTGCCCTGCTTCAGACTTGGAGACCTCTGAAGGGGCCCCTGCTCTGATCCACGGGCCCAGCTCCTCTCTTGCTGAGCTATGTTGGCTGGTGAGAACAGCTCTGCCCTTAGGGTCCTGGTTATGTGGGTCCCCTTGTTCCTGGAAGGTGGAGGGGGCGATGCAAAGAGCAGAGGGTCAAGGACAGGTGGGCACAACAGCAGCAGGGTCAGAAGAGGGTGGCAGCATCTCAGACCACAGCTGAGGACGAAGACGGGGAAGACGAGGAGGCTGCAGAAGAGGACGGTGAGGAGGGACTGTTCCAGAACAGCCACCGCCGCTTGGGCTGCCTTTTCAGGTGGAGATAGTCCTCCTTCTCACGCTCCTTCCGTGCCCGCTGGTAGTGGTCTTCCTCCTTCAGGTACCACACGGGTGGCCACCGGTGCTTCTCAAAATATTCCTGGTTTTCTGGAGCAGAACAGTACGGTTTGGTCAGAAGGAAGGCAGGAGGAGGGGTGAGACAACGCTGGGATGTGAAGGCTGTCCAGGGACAGCACCCCCAGGCCACTGCCACGGGGACCGGCAGCAGGCCTTCAGTCAGAAGGAACACATCCCAGTCCCTGGGGCCAGAAGTGTAAGCCCCGTCTTCACAGAGCCCCAAGTCTAGTTACAGAGCTCCCTGAAGAAAGTCAAATGGGAAGGTCTCAATGGCAGCTTAATGTATCCTGAGGATAAAATAGGCTGAGACAAGGAATGAGGGTGGAGGAGGTGCAGCATGGCTGGGATGAGAGTAGAGGTATCTGGCAGAGCTGAGGTTCTGAAGGGTGGGGGGGAGGGTGGGCTGCAGAACAAGAGGGTCAGACTGGAGAAGGCTAGCTGAGGGGCTGGACTTACGTGGGGAAGGTTTGGAACCAGGTGACTGATGCAGCCGGAGCTGTGCTACAAAGAAAACACTAGGAGGGAGAAAAGGAGAGAATGGTGTGGGTGGGAGAACTGGTAGGGTGGAGTGACAACCTGATAGCAGGGAGGGGGTGTCTCAGCAGAGAAGAGTGTGCCCAGTGAAGACCTCACGAATACCGAGTGGCAGGAACTCAGGGAGGCCAGCGACACCTCCGCCTGGGGCCTGTGCTGTTTGTCTTGGGCCCCAGGACTTGACATTAGTTAAGCAAGACAGAGCTGCAGGGACGTCAGAGGCTCTCTGGACTTGCATTGTCCAAGCTGTACTTGTGTCCATTCATAGGCTGTGAAACCTGTGTGACAGGTCATGGGCAGCATTAAGAACAATTTATGTATTTTTCTGTATGTGAACTGGGTTACAATATGAGATGTAGTCCTTACTATGGAGTCCTATCCAAAAAGTCTGAAAAATACTAACTCTGGTCCAACACCCTCTTTGTACCTGTGAGAGACAGAAGCCCAAAGAGGTGGAGTGAGTTGCCAAAAGGTCCCTAGCTGCACCGCCCTCCAGACCAGTGCTTTTTCTGGGCCTCCTCTGCTTAGTTGGATATACCTTTACAGGCGATGCCCCACCACAAGGTCAAGGTGGGCCCAAGGATGTTTGGCAGCTTCTTGGTGCCCCAGGGTCAGGTCAGAGCTTTGGACCCAAGCTGAGGTCCCTTCAGCATGAAGGGGGAACAGTAGATCCTGCCAGGGATGCTCACCTGGGGACATGGCCTTCATGTCTCGGGGGAACTTGCGGCACACGTTGTTGTAGTTGGTGCAGATGTGGTGGAGACACCAGTCCGCCAACTGGTATGCGCAGTGGAACTGGGAAAACACAGAAAAGCATCTGTGCTGGGACCTCATGCAGGGTCAGCAAGACAGCTACAGTTGTGGTCAGAGCTGAAGCATAGGTGCAGGTAGGCAAAGGCTCTCAGTGGGAAAGAGCCCACCTGGAGAGGCACACCCACACAACACTGTGAGGGGACCACCTGTGATTGGTTCTTGGTGTCACCACCACCTCACCTCTGTCCTGTCTCAGCATCCATGGAAATCCCTGGTCCTACATGGTCGCTTCCTATTGTGTCTGTCTTCCTCAGATCTTACCCCAGATGATGTTCTTCTCATCATCACCAGGGGCAAAAGCAGTCCGCACTAAGGTGTTGACAACTAGGCATAGAGCTGACTTTCCCAGGTGTGTCTGCAAGTCTCAAATCCACCATGCTTTATCTCCATGAACTAATCTTTAGCAGTATAATTTCTGACACTCTCTGGGGCAGTATGGGGGATTTTGCTAATTTGTATGGGAATAAGGAGGTAGGCAGTTAATTTTAAAGGGAGAGTCCTCAATGTTCTTTAAATGACCTCAGGGAGGCAGCAACCATGAGTTTACACAAAAGACTGGGGTTCCCTCCCCTGCCCTATGGTTGCCTAAAGTCTTAGTCCCATCCCTCATGGCCAGTCTCTCCTCTTGGCATGGCATGTCACGGTGTATCCTCTGGCCTGGAAAATGGCATAGGCTCTGCCCAGTCAGGGAAATAAGTCCGACAATAGGTTCCTATCCTCCCCACAGCCTCTACCTCCCCGCCCCTCCTCACTCACTGCCAATGGGCAGACAAATCCCAGCGAGGAGATGGTTGGAGAGATTCTTTCCCCTGCCATCATACCTGAGCCAGTTCCAGGAACACAAGGACGTCCCCATCAATGTCCACCATCATCTGCGTTGCTTCCATCAGCCCAGTCACTGTGTACTGCTCTGTGACACACACCACTGGGAATCAGCTGAAGAACCACACGAGTAGATATGCACTCACTTATACCCGCCCAAGGAAGGGCCCATTGCAGGGCAAAGAGAGATCAAGACCAAGGGCAGGTTCCAACAGGCCAGGAGAGGCCATAGGCCATTTAAGCCTCTTCTCACCAGTGAAGAAACTGAGATTAGGGCAAGACTTTCCCAGTGGAGAGGGTGGGAAGGGAAGAAGGATATTAGAATCATCTAAGAGGATTGTTCAAGCTACACATGCTACACCAAATAGTCTGATAATGTATAGGGTGAAAGCCACCAGTGAAATCAGTCATTAATACTGCCAGGAGAGGGTATAGAGTTTCAGGTTTGCTGAGAACTACCAATTAAACTATGGACTAAATCTTGCTGTTTGTGTTAGTTTAAATTTTATAACAAATAATGTACTAAACTTGCATTTTAAGTTAAAGCATTTGTATTAAAGAAGTAAACCCTCTTCATCCTGAATTTTAACAGTGTCAGTACAAACTCCTGAAGTATTTAACCTTTAAAAATATAACTGTATTTCCCAGCTGAGCCCATGGAAAAGACCTAGGAACAGCAGCCAATGCAGTAGCAATGCGCATCCCTAGTACACAGCCTGTAGCCTTGAAACACCATTTCCACCCATCAGAAACCAGGGCTGTGCAGGGAAATGGCTGACCACAGGTGTCAGGCAGGAAATGAACAAGATGAACCTGGCACATCTTGTCGTTCCACGTGACCCGAAGCTCAGAGACTCTCGAACTAACTTGAAGAGACTTCCACTGGCTAAAGGTTCAGTGCTTTAATAAGGATAACTATAATTATTTGGGCTTTAATAAGGATAACTATAATTATTTGAAATCATTTGAGTACTTTCATATCTAAGAGCTCATAATAATACTTAAAAATAAAAAAAACTAATTGGTCACCTCAAAGGATGATAAAAAACAAATTTATCTTGAAAACTGGTAAATATAATAAAAGGGAAGAATGAGCATTTACCTGCCTTTCCTATAAGAACTGTACCACTGGGTAAAGTAGGTGAGGGGAAGTTTCTCTCTTTTCAGAAGTATTCCCACAGATAAACAAAGAAGGAATAATTGAATTGGAATACTACCATTTCACAACACCTAATAAATTAATGGATCCAGGCAATGATACTCAAGGACTGACTGATAACATCACGAGAGAGAGAGAGAGAGAGAGAGAGAGAGAGAGAGAGAGAGAAGTACACACACTCTATGCTTCTTGATGAAAAACAGAAACAACCTATGAAGTAGTTTTACCAAAAGAAAATTGAATGTGAATGGAGCCTCTAGATTCAATGACCAGTTTATAGGAAATTTGGTGCACTGTAATAACACAATCAGCGAGTAACAAGATTTTCTAGACCAGTGGTGGTTTTCCAACAAGCAAACTGCAAGGGTAAAAAATGTGACGAACAAGGTTACCTGTAGATTAAAAGTAACTTAAAAGGTACATAAAAAATAAAGCTGTGCTATCGTGTTTAAGGATGCACACTTGGATGATAAAACTATGTAGAAGAGTAAGCAGTAAGGCCATAAAAAAGCATCCCTGCAAAGAGTAATATAGGCAGAGTGCTAACTCCTGGGGAGGAAGGACTGGGACAGGGAGGGATAGGTGGAGGGCTTCTGCTGTGGCTAGAAGGTTCTTGCTCCTAATACGGGTCATTTTGTTTACAGTAATTCATTAAGCTACACGTACATTTCATGCATTTGTGTTACAGCCAACAAAAAAGTTTTTAAGAGTGAATTAGTAACTTTGGAGAAAGACTACCTCACCAAATCTAAAGCATCACCAATTACATCATCCTCGGCATTTTCCACTGATCCCTGACACGGTACGTATACAACTGATTTCTGTGCATGTTGTACAGCATGGACCATTCCATGGGAAAAGCCACTCAGTGTAATCTCCCACGAGCCCCTCCATGCAGCAGTGCTGGTGGACATTTCTAATGGCTACCTTGTGAAAATGACCCATGTGCACCTCATCAATGGTGCCTATTTGACTTGTCTCTGATGGCCTGCCACGATGAAACAAACTTACGGAAGCATCTTTATACACTTTTTTTTCCTTTCACTTATTTCTTTGGAGACAGTCTTTCTAAAGTTGAATTACTGGGCCTAAGAGTTTGGACAGTTTTATGTGCTTTGGAAAGACCACACCACTTTTCATGGACAGCGTGGATGACATCCGGTCACAGCTGTGATCCTCAGAACCTTCTCTCTTGCTCCCTGCCCTGATACCCTCTGTATCCCTCTGCTGGGACCCTGGACTCCCTCTGCAGGTTCAGCTCTTAACATTCCAATTCCAATCCATGATTTTCTGCCTTCTTCCTAAGACCAGACCCACCTTATAACCATTCCTCATCATAAGACTGATGTTTCCATCATACCTGAGTCCCAAATTTGATCATCTGCCCAGAGCCCCAGCAGCTCTGACCCCGGGTCCTTCCCTGACCTCAACGTCAGAGGCCCTGCTCTCTGCCCCTCAACCTGCCCAAGAACATAACCCTGATATCAACACCAGTACAGGTACCAACACGAGCACCACACCAGGCAAAGACCAATTCTAACACCAACAGGAACTGTCTGCCTGCATTGCTGGCCCCCAACTCCCTTCATCTGGGTGGCATTTCTCTCTCCATCCCTTGGACCCGACCACCTGCCACTTGACCTCCCACTTGCCTCAGTCCCTGCTCCACTACAAGGGTCTCTGGGTTTGGTCCCTTCTAACAGCTGAGCTCTCACTCTCACAAGCTTTTCAAGGAATTAGGAGTGGCAGGTCAGTATCTGTTGTCTGTTTCTGGGAGAAGAAAGAGAAACTGAAGGTGGAAGAGAAGGAGGAGGAAGAGAAAAAGGAAGACACAGAGAAGAAACAGGAGAGAAAGAAGGATAGGGAGGAGGAGAGGAAACAAAGGACTAAAATGTAGAATTGCGTTCTATTCTTTTTGATTCCTCAGGCTTGTCTGAGTGAAGCCAAGTTGGTAGGAACACCAGGACCATCACCTACTGGAGATCACGTGGTTGGGCTTCACATCTGTGTCCTCGCCCCACCCCCAGTCAAATCCACCTGCTTTACTTTAAATGCATCCCTTGATGCTAGTGTCCTGTCCCCCAGGAGCAAACAAGTGAGAGAAGTAACCACCCCTGGGGGTTTCCCTGACCTCTCCTGGCAGAGGTCTGAGCGTCCCAGTTAGTTACCTGTCAGGGCAACCAGGTGTGGCAGGCAGAGGCGGTTGGCCAGGATGATGAGCTTCATGTCGTCCAGGTCGGGGCTGGAGGTGAACATGCCTGTGTACAGGTACTCCAGCACAGCCCGCATGCAGCTCTTACTAGTGTGAGGAAACACCACCTGTGGGGGTTGGAAAGGAGCCACCCTGTGAGGCCCGGTGTTAGGAAACAAGTCACTCAGTTCTGAGAAGCTCCGAAGGCCCTGGCCCACACAGCCGGTCTCCCCAGGACATACAGCCATTCCCCCAGAGACCTGTCTCTCAGAGCTGCAGCCTGTGCTGAGCCCATTTGCTGGCAGCACCGGTAAGCATGGCCCAAACAGCTATTCAAAGGACTTGAGTCTCACTGGCATCCTTCCAAAGCTGTTGCATCTTGGAGGATGCTCGAAGGAGTCCTTCCGATCACTTAAACCTACAGCCAGCCCCTCCCGGTCCTACAGCGCCAATGAGATAGAGAATGAGCATGCAAACACCAGCTGGCTTCTGTGTGGCTGCTCCAAGCTGCTGCTTTGGGCCTCCGGGACCTCCTCAGCATGGCAGCTGCTAACACTGCTTTCTTCTCAGATGCAAGTCTCTCAGGCTGCGCTGGGAATTGGTGAGAGCTCTGAAGCTGCTTCTGTGATACTGAGAAGTGGCCAGTGCTGGCCGGCCCCTGAGACTTCAGAGAGTTCCCAGTCTCCCATTTCACATATCCCAATCCTGCTCCCCTTCAAGCATCAGAGACTGACTCAAATCTCAACCCATCCCTTTGTCTTCCTTCCGTAAGGACTTCCTCCCCAGGTATCCTAGGGAAATCCTCCTCTCTGTCACAGGACACAGTGCTGCATAGTTCTTAGTTGAGTTTTTCATTCAGGTCCTTGGTGAGCACTTACTAAGGGGCCAGGCGGGCTGATCGGGTACTCGCAGAAGTACAAACCTAGTTACTACGCTCAAAAGACATCACAGGCCAGTTGGGAAAGCTGCCTGTGGACACTCAGCACTTCAGGCAGCTGCACAAAGTGGTACCTTGTTAACTGCAAGGCTGAGCGATGGACAATTAACGTTACAGGAGTTCAGAGATGGAGAATACCAAGGGCCATGCCTGGGTTACTCTGCTAGTTGGGAGAATACAAAGGAGAGAACAGATTTAAGAAAATATGTCTAAGGACACACTGACAGGCCCCTTCTGACCCCGCTCCTGTGCCTGAGAAAGTGGCCGTATTAGTGAGAGGACAGCTGAGTTGGAGTGCCCGGATTAACAGGAAGGGTGATCGTGAACGCATTCCTTTTCAGTGTCCGTATCTGATGCTTTGACATCTGGGGCCTTGCTGACCCAGGCAAGACTGCCCTGCCCAGGGCCAGACGGCACCCCCTGCAAGCTGTGTGCAAACCGACCAATTTCGAACCCACACCCCACCTTCTTGATCAGCTCTCTCACTCCTGGGCACTATGTGCCTGCCTCGGTCATCTCAGGGGCAGGTACCACATGACTGGACAGCCTCTAAGCCCCACAGCCCATGAGGTTACTCAAACCAGCCAATCCTAAACCTCACCCCGCCTCGCCCTCCGGTTCCTTCCCAGGGGAACCACAATCAAGGCGGCTGCCCACAGCTGCTCTCGTTTCCTCTGTCTCCTGACCGACCCTGGGGGCTCCTCATGTACCTCCCCACCAGATGGAATGAGAGAGGGCTGTGCATGCTCGCTCATATTCGCTCCGTGAGTATACCACTCTACCTTTCCAATGGCAATTTTCTCCTGGTCTTTTGCTTTCACCATGCCTCAGTAATAAAACTTGCATTTTAAAAGAGTGATGGATTCAGTCTGCGACACAATGAACTTTTCTCTAGTTGTTTCACATGTGTCAGGGAGAAACCAAGGTACAATATATACAGCCAAGGAATTGGAGGTCTTGAGTTCAAGTTCTAGCCTCTCCTTTGTACGTACACAACTTTGCACGAGCCATGAACTTCTCAGGGCCTCACTTTCCTTAGGTATAAAGTGAGAATACCACATTATGTATGAGTCATGTGTGAGATGACCTGATATAATGTATTGAAAGTGCTTTCTAAACCATAAAGTTCAGATATTACTATAATTGCCTCTCCTGGCATACTATAAAATCCTTGGCTATGGGACAATCTCATAAACTTTACTCACTGGTTAGCACATAGTCAATGCTGAAGAAAGCACCATTAAATAAATGACAGATGCCTCAGAGGCAAAGGGTATAGGTCTCCCCCGCAACCCCACCATCCTAGCCTTACCTCCCTGGTGGAACTCTCCACAAATGGCCCCCCAAACATGGCAGCCATCCAGTCACAGCTGGAAATCAACAGGGGCTTGTGGGCGCTGATGGTGCCATCATCTAGGATGAAGGTCACATCTGTCCGGGAGGAGAAGAGGCATCACATGATGATAGATGAAAAAATGTGGCCAACCAATCCTAAGAGCCAACACTGAACCCAGACAACACCCTTCCTTCTTGTTTTTTTTTGTTTTTGTTCTTTGTAGTATGTGGGTGATTCCCTGGCTGGGAATCGAACCCAGGCTACAGCGCTGACAGCGTCAATGCCGAAGCCTTAAGCCACTATACCACCAGGGAACTCCTAACACCCTTCCTTCTGAAGCCACAAGCTGGCGTGAGCTTAAGACCATGCTCTCAGGGCACCGGGTTGCGGGGGCAGAGCTGCCCTATCTCTAGGACATCAGCATTTAAGATGACCAAAATGGTAATCGGACCAACGCAGCTTCCTCAGAAGGCAAATAGGAGTGCCCTCCCCTGCCTTCTGGTTGCCATTTCCTAAGCATGGTCCCTACCTGAGAAGGTGCCCTTTGCCAAGCACTCCTTAACCCGGTTGGTCCGGCGGACGTGGAAGGCCTTGGTGATCTCCTGGTTCATGAAGGCTTCGTTGTTGAGAATATTGGCTACCATCATGCGCAGATCGAAGACCTCGAGCAGCTCGGCAATGTGGGCGATGTGCATGAGGTCCCGCTCATTCTCGTCCAGCTCCCCTGTGTACAGGTACTTGAGAACAGCCCGGAAGGGCCCTGGCTGGATGGAGTTGTCCATTTTGACCACTACCATAAGTCTGGATTTATAGGTCAGTGGGTCTTCTGCCATCTCCTCCTGGATGCTCACAAAAGCTCGGCTCCAGGAAGACAGCACGCGACCCCTCCCGGGCAGGTACCCTGTTCCGTTGCCCCGTAAGATCCCATCACTGGTTGAGGCCCGCAGCCCAGCGGGACCAGAGCCCCCACCATCCTCCACGCTCTCGCACACGTCAAAGCTGGCGGCCCGAAGCAGGAAGTCCCGGCCATGGTGGTGATGGTGGTGATGGTGGTGATGTTGATCAGGGTGAGCCCGGTGGTCCTCTGGGCGGGGGCCCCCTGGCCCCGAGGGGCCCCCCAGCTCCCCCTCACTCAGGTCCATGAGGAACAGGTCGTAGAACTTGGAGGAGGAGGTGGAGAGGTAGATCTTGTGGGCAAAGATGCGCACCCGCTCCTGCAGCACCAGAATGACATCCGCGCACAGCGGGTCCTCCAGGAGGTGGGCGGGGCGCTCCTCGCTGCTGGAGGGGGGGTCGGGCACCACAATGATGGGGGGTGGGGGCTTGGGGGGCAGGAAGGGTGCCTGCAGCAGAGGCCGCTGCACATTGCGGAGGTGGGACTTCCAGAACTGCAGGTGGCGGCGGGAGATGAGTGCTGCACGGATGGCGTTATCAAAGACGTCCTTGATGCCAAACTGGGCCACCACACTGGTCTCATAGTAGGGGATGCCCAGCTCCTTGGCCACCTCCCGACCCTTCTCTGGGGGAAGGATCTCATTGGGCTTAATGGGCCTGGTAGGTTCAAGAAGGGAAAGCAAGGTCATGGTGGTGGAGGATGGGGGCGGGAGAGGTAGCTCTCCAGAACCTGCCTGTTCTTCACACCAACTGCGGTGGTCTCTACTCAGGATCTGTGTCCCTGGACCCACCTCTGCCCTGCTCACTTCCACTGAATCTCGGCCCTTTCTCCTTTGTCTGACCAGATCTTACCAGTCCTTAAGGCCTACCTCAATCCCCTCTTCTTCCAGGAAGCTTTCCATATCTGTCAGGCCCCGGTGATCTCCCCAGCTCAAAGCTATGGCTGCACCAACTACCTCTCTGGCAATTAACATGCAATGCTCCACTTTGCTTTTTAACATGTTCACATGTTAAGTTCATCTGCCAGCAAGATTATAAGCCCCTTTCACACAAAGACTGCCTGACTTCTTCTCTCCTCATGGTGCTCAGCCCAGTACTGCCCACACTGTGTGTAACAGATCCACAAGTGGGCGGTGGGAGGGTGGCTGGCTGGCTCCTCTTGGCTCCCTATGTGAGCTTTATTCAAACAGAGGAGGAGAGGTAAAGCTCAGTGGATTTCCTCAGGGCTGAGCAGGGCACCATGATGGAGACACAACCTCACTCTGTCTTCCTCCCCCCGCACCCTTGGCACCAGCGCCCCTACCTAGCCAAGGGCCGCCTGGCCCTATTGACAGCCTCCAGGTCAGCATAGCGCAGGTCCAGCTGGCAGCCCACCAAGATGACAGGTGCTCTGGGGCAGAAGTGCTTGATCTCTGGGTACCACATGGTCTTGACATGGTGGAGGGAATTAGGGTTGGCAATGGAGAAGCACAGAACCACCACGTCGGACCTGGGGTGGGAGAGTGAGGTTAGGGGCAGAGAGAGCTAGCAGGAGGTTATCTGACCCTGAAACAAGAGAGAACATGCATACCCACTCCACCCCCTACATGACGGTCCCACATCTGTCAATTATCTGCTCACATGATCTCACACAAAACATGTAATTCACGTACCTCCAATTTAGCATTTTAGGGCTTTCAAAAACTCTCGTTTTGACCTCACGGCTATCTTGTTAGAAATTACCATTTTTTTATCACCTCAAGGACGAGAGAAATCATCTCAGAACAGTTCCCCTAATTGCGCCAAGTCACAGAGCTAGTCGGCAGCAGGGCTAGGACTGCAAAGAGGCCTCCGGACTCCACACACATTCCTTAAGCCACCCGGCCCTGCCGCCTCTCCTGGGAGGGTCTGCAGTGCTGTCTGCTCCACTCCACCCTCCCGGTTTGCATGTCTCAGAGTAGCTCCTTCCCTGGGAAAGCAGGGAGAACCCACTCCCTGGCGCCCTGCAGGCGGCAGAGGCTTCCCTACCTCCCATACGCAAACCGACGGTCTTTGTGGTGGTCTCCAAAGGTGTCCCAGAGGCGGAGGGAAACACTGACATCATCTACTACATCCCTCGAGCGTTCCAGCACCTGTAGGGGTAGAGAGGGCAGGGTGGGACCCAAGGGCAGGAGATCTTTGGGGCTCCTGCATGTCAGCTCAGGGTGGTGTCAGCTCAGCCCTGAGGGTCCCAGACAGCATGAGGGGTGGAGGGATAGAGGTAGCACCTACCCACTGTATGTCCAGCACAACACTTCTATCCAAGTGCCCTCTCTGTAGACATAATAACAAGGGTGGCCTCCAAGCTGGCCAGAAGAGAAGAGACTCTAAGAGGGCAGAGGTCATGGGTGCAGAAGGGATCCCTTAGGGAGACTGCCCCTGTTGCCAGCTTTACCTGTAGATCACCTGGAGTCTGACCTCTCGCTATCAGCCGGTAGCTTCCTTCCTTCTTTCACATCTCCAAAAGGCCCCTGCCACCCCCTAGTTCTCCCCACTACTAGGGCTGTGATTGCACAAGACAGACACTCAGCCAGGCACCAGCTCAGCCACGCAAAACACAAATGCAGGAGGACTGCCCCTACCCACCATTGATGGGCTCCCGTCATCCCTCTCTCCAGGGCTCCTTCCTCTTCAGCAGCCCCACCCATCCCCAGGGGGCTTCCAAGAGCTCAGCGCAGGCCAGGGTTGGAGACGGGAAAGACAAGCCAGGAAGAAGCCCAGATACAGGTGTAGACACCCCCACCGCCAAGTGGCCTTGCAGCCTTACCTCCTGACACACCCGATACTGGTCGATGGCCCAAACCGTGGGCACGTGAGTGGCAAGCAGCTGGTACTGGGTGAGGGTGGCATTGCAGGCCCGGGCACAGATGAGCCTGGTCTTGCCCACAGCGTTGTCCCCTACCACCACACACTTGATGGTCTCTACGTTTGGCCTTTCATAATCCATGTCAGAATCCATTAATTGGGACCTGAGGGAGAGGAGGGAAGCGGTCAGGGCGGCTCTGCACACCAGCTCCCGGAGGGCCAGGGCCAGCAGCTCTCCTCAGCCAGGGCCACCCCGTCTTCCAGCATTTGAGTGGAGAGGAGAAAGGAGGGGGCAGCGTTCTGAGCAGCAGCTCCACGGGGGCCTGAGAGCTGGGAGCCCATTCAGACCAAGAGGAACCTTTCCACTGGAGAGACCACTTGTGTTCCTCTTGTTGCCACCATCCTCCAATTGGGCTTCTGGATGGGGGAGGCCTACGAGAGAACCTCAGGCAGAGCCTGCTCGGGGCCTGCTCACTCTGCACGGGAAGCTCACTCATCATCTACTCTCCTCTGGCCAGCAGGGCTATGGCAGCAGAACAACAAACAGCTGAGAGAAGCAGAGTCAGGGCCAGGTCCCCACCCCTTCCCGGCATGCCTGAGGGCAAGGCCACTTTAAAATTTAATGGACTTGTCAGAGCTGGGCAGCAGCTCTCCTGGCCTCCACCTTCACCTCTCTCCTCCCATTGTGGATTTCCAAGTCCTCAGCCCCCTTTATGGAGACGCTACAGTTTTTCCTCCCAGCCTCTCTGGGTAGAAATGGTTCTGGATGCACCTGAGCAGTCCATGGGCCTCCCCTCCCTCCCTCTGGGTCTGTCATGTGGCCTGTGTGGCTCATTCAGCTGCAGGCCCAGTTTTGAGATGGAGGTGGGGGTAACCGTGAACCTGTGACACGCCATGGCCTGCCCTCCAAGCATCCTGCATCCAGCCTCAGAGCAAACGAGCTATGCCCCGTCTGCACCTCCCATTCCTAGGGAGGAGGATGCTCAGGCTGGAAGCCCCCAGACACCTGACACTCTTAAAAGCATGCTTATAAATTGGCTGCATGGGTACTAGGGTTTCTACAGGGGAGCACAGGGTTGGGAATGGACCTGAATTTCTGGGCAAATGCTTGCCTGAGTTTCCTTCTGTGTTGGGCAAAGAGGAACTAATTGTCCATCCTCAGAGAGGGACGACTTAAATTAACAAACAAAAGTACCTTCTGTAGTCAAAATGTCATGTCAGTGTTTAAAAAGCTGTCACCAGGAGAGGGCCCTTGGCTTCAGAGGGCTTTCACTGGCAACCTCCCTGCTGGAAGGTGAGGCAAGGTAAGCATTATTAGGAGGCATTGTTATTAGGCCTTGGTTTGGCCAGGGTCATTGGTCTGCCGTTGAATGCATGAAGCCTGCTGGGGGCTGGAGCAACCTGGAGGAAGCCTTCCTAGGCCAAAGAAGGCTGAACTCAGAGGAGTCCTGGAGGCTGCCCAGGTGCCATCACTGCTGACCCATCCAGTCTGAGAGTCAAGACACCAGCAGCAAGAGAGCTCCATTCCTGCCGGCTGTAACTAGATGCCAGCATGCAGGAATGCGGAGCTGAAATATCCAAGTAACGATGGCAACTGAGATTTGCGCAAGTGGATGCATCTTAGCAACCTAAGCAAAAAGTGCAGCAAGGACTTCTCAATGAGACAAGCGCCTCCTACTACTTGGAATTTTACAGGAGCAGGACCCTGAACAGGGATCTACATGGCAGGCCCCCTAGTTTCCGGGGTAACTGTCTGCATCATTCGTCTCCTGCTGCTACCTCTCCTTGCCCTCTGGAGCAGGCAACATTATTCTAACCACCATGCTGCCTCCTCCTTGCTCTTTCTCCTGAGTTGAGGACTGGGAACGCCACTTTGACCGTTCCTGGTCTCAGGCAGCTGGGAGGGTGTATTGGCACTGGGAGGAATCACCTGGGTTGTGGTTTCTGTTGTATTGACTGAAGAACCAAACAGATAGAACCTCAAATACAAATATGTATAGCTGTAGGAGAAAAAAACCCCAATAGCCAAAAGAACTTTCTTCTCAAATTTAGATTGCATGTAGGTGTGCAGGCAGAAAGGGGGATGAGGCACAGAGAAGGAGCATCAGTTCTTAACTCCAGCAGCACCGTGATGGTGGGGAGGATGCTAGAATACCAGAGCAGTGCTCATTCAAAATCAGCGAGTTTATGATTAAAATGCTCATACACAAGTGCATAAGCAAGGAGATGTGGTTTCGTAAGGGGGTGGTGCTGAGGCTGTGGCTACCAGCATGCTTCCCAGCAGGACCTCTGTCTGCTTTCTGTCCAAACTTTGTATTAGTCCTCTAGAGACTTGGTTTCCCTTTTCAGACCATCATGACCAAAAAAAAGCCTCACCATTTGTGATGGAAAGATACCCTGTACAGCATGTGGAACACCTGAGTTCAAATGGCCGTCAGCACCTCAAGGGTTAAGGAGGGGCCAGCCACCCACGCAGGAGAGCGACACACACTGTGCTGTGAGCCTGGACATCAGACCTGCTGGGTGCTGCTCAGGCTGGACGGCTCCTCCCCATCCTTCCCCTGCTCGCCCTTCCACTCTTCCTCCCTATGCTTATCATTCTTCTCAACCCATCTACCCATCCCAACTGCTTGAATGGTAAACTTCATTGTTACACCTAGGAAAGGGCAGATTACTTCACTTCTCTGGGCGTCAGTCTGCCCTCCTAGAGAGTGGGTATAAGGGCTTTGGAATAAAGTCTCCTGAATCTTGGTGAATCTGGGCTGAAAGGAGGTCCTTGTTTTCTTATGTAATGTGGAATTATATAATGCTAGATTACATATCTACATGTATAATTATATCGCTCTTTAAGATACAGATTGGCCCACTTAAGACAACAGAACTCTTAGTCTAATCAGCCCTGCCTTAAACAAGGATCCTTTAGTGGAGATAGTGTGCCAACCCAACAGTAATGTAATTTGCGCTCTAAAATATTGCTACTTTACTGTATCATTCACTGATGATGTAGGATGATACAACCCACTAAAAGAGCTGCTCAATTTCCCCTTTTCTTCTACCACTCTCTCCTTCAATGACTCTAGATTTTCTGAACAATTGCCTCATCCCTATGCCTTCTGAGACTCCTGAGTACCCTCCATAAACTAGGGCTTCCTTTACTCCCTGCTCTGGGCATTACAGCCCCCAATTCATTCCTGTCCCTCAGTAATGCTCCCGCCCCACACTGTCCCATGATCCCTGTTCCCGCTCCAAAAACAGCTTCTTCCCCACTGCTCTCCCAGCTCTTGGTACTCAGGCCAGACCAAAAGGCAAGGTGTACTCTGATGACCTACAACCCACACTGGCTCCCAGTCCCACCCCTATACCCCTACACACATTCTTTGCAGAACCCAGACCCAAAAAAGCCCCTCTTTCCCTCCCACAGCTGATAGGAGGCTTGTTCATCTGCGGCTGCCCTAGTCTGGTTGTCAAGGAAACAACAGAATCTCCCTGGGAGCCTGACTTGTCTCCTAGCAACCAATATCCCACATCCCGCATCTTACAAAATGAGAAAGGGAGGAATATCCTGAAAATGAAGGTAAAAATCAAGGAGGATGGATAGGAAGGGAGAATCTGGAAGAGATGAGCAGAGAGGGTGGCCTTTAAATTAAAGGAGGCTCCCACCAGAGTCGCTGACATTGTAACATGGATAAAGATGGAGAGATGCATCCCCCCACACATCAACTGGACAGCAAGGCCCAAAGGGATCTTGAATGTTCATAGTAACAAAAATGTAAGCTTAACACAGAACAAGCCTTCTTAAACACTAACAAACGATGCTAAGGATTTCTCCCTGTAGTTTGCCAGAACTCAGATGCACAGACTGCAATAGAATTGGGTTGAAGAAACATCTCTAGAACAAAGCACCCAAATTCCATTGTTTTAACGGAAACACTTTCACCACTCTGAACCATTTTTCCAGACATGCTGCTCTGCGCGCACGCGCGCACACACACACACACACACACACACACAACACACACACACACACACACACACACACACACACAAATTAAGGAGGGGAGGCCTCCACACCAAAGGCAATCCAGTTATCTTCCTTTCCCTGAAAAAACCGGAAAACGGCGACTCCCCTCTTCCCTGAGACCCCAGCAGCCAAAGCTATATAGCACAGGGAGGAGTGGGAGCAGAGGGGAAGTAGGGAGGGGCAGTCAGGAGGGGCGTAGACAGGGCCAGGAGGGCGCAGGAGGGCAAAGCAGCGCGTTTCCAAAGGCTGCTTGCAACGCGGCCATAACAGAAATTAATCATTTACTTACACCACTACATGTGACAGGCTGATTTTTAGTGTAAGGAACACATCTCTTCCTGCTAAGCACGCTCATTTTAGTGAAATGTCTGGGGTCACTCCGCGCGTGCAAGTTAGGACAATGCCGGCGCCGTCTCGCTGCTGCCGTTGCTATCGCTGTCGCTGCTACTGCTGCTACAGGCTCCGGGGCCGGACGTGTTAGATCAGAAACTCCGACAGAGCAGCCCAGGCCGGACGGCGGGCCGGGAGCGGCCGCGCGCGCGCCACTGCAGCCATCGCCTCTTCCGGATCAGCATCTCCCCGCGCCCCGGGCGCCCAATGTCATGGAGGCGCGCGGGAGCCGGGCTGCGCGCGGCCGCTCCGACCTCAGGCGGCTGGGCCGCGCCGCCGCCGCGGGTCCTCTGGCTGCGGAGGCTGGAGGAGGCGCGCAGAAGCGGAGAGCTGGGTGCGGCCGCAGCTGCTACGCCCGGCCTGCTCCGAGGACGCTGCCGCCAAGATGTCTAGTGCTGCAGTCCTGGGGACCGCTCGCGACCTCTTTCTTTCATTCACAAAAAAGGAAAGGGGAAAAAAAAACAGAAAAGGGAGGCAATAAAGGGGTGGGGGAATACCCGGACGGCTCCCGTGGCAGGCACCGCTCACCGCGGCGTCCCGTTGGTGGAAAGGGAGTGCGGGGCGGGGAAGGGGCGGGGAAATAAGGGGATTGGCTACCTCCGCGTCCCCGGCCCCGCCCCCTGGGCCGCTGGCTCCCTCTCTCCCTCCCTCCTTTCCTTTCCTCTCCGGGAGGGACGCGGCGTCGGGGGCGTGGGGGTGGGCGGGTCTCGGCTCGCCGCTGGTGCGCGGTCGCGTTGCTCTAATCATGTTGAACTCCCACGGGGTTGGCCCCTTCCCTCCGGGAAGCGGAGAAAGCTCCGAGAGGCCCTCCAGTCAGCCCTAGAAGGGATGCGAGCTGGAGTACTCGACATTGTTTCCTTGTCTTTAAAACCCAGGCCTCCACTACTTGCCCACGGCAAGTAGAGGGAGACAGCTTTTCTGTACATGCCCTCTGCCGGCATGGGAGCTTTCCTAGCGCCGAGAGCCTGCCTTTCTCCATCCCCAGCCCTGCAGCGGCAGCCTCTGCCTCTGATTGCAGTGGCCCTGAGTGAGTTTCAGAGCGGATCCCTGTGCCACCTGCACCTCTTTCCCATCTAATCCTTCTCCCCTCCCTCTTTCCAGCAGTCTCTACCTCCATCCTACCCCCATCCTATTGGCATCTGGAGTTCACCAGTATCTTTTGGCCTCTGAAAGAAATAGCATGAAGACGCTAGCCCTGGAGACGGTACCTAAAAAACCTCTGGGCTTTCTGTCTCAATTTAGCCCTCTGTAAAATAGAGAGGTGCTAAGAGATGACATCTATAATATGAGTGGTCCTCAAAGAAGGTTTCCATGTTCAAGGCTAGTTTGATTATAATGATGTTGAGACTGCTAATAATTATAGTAGTTCAGTCTGGTTTTATTCATCTTCGTAACCTCAACAGTTTTTTTGTTTATTTGGTTTTTTGTATGTTGGTAGCTCCCTGGCTGGGAATCGAACCCAGGCCGCAGTGCTGACAGCACCAACGGGGAAGCCTTAAGCCACTACACCACCGGGGAACTCCCACCTCTGGACAGTTTTTAAAGCCCACAACCTTCTTTCAACTTTTCTTCACACCAAAGTCCTTCCCAACTACAGCTCCACCCAGTGTCTCCTGTCATCATATTTCCCCAAAGTCCCCTCCTCCTCTAAAACCAGTTTTCTCCCCTCACCCCCACCCTCCTCAGGCCTTTATTACTGTTGAACCACTCCATCCGTGGTCCACCCTGGGTGATGCAAGGGCCTCTGCAGATCTCTACCTCAGCCAGGCTCTGAGGGAGGACCCCCGTGGTTTCTCACTTCCCAACTCCATGACCAGGATCTCCAGTCACCAGCTCCTAGCTCCTCACCCCCCCGCCCCCCACACCAGGGCAGTCAAAGATTCTTGGTGTGAGAGGCAGCTCCAGCCCCCAGCTTCTGCCACAACCGTGGCTGATGCCAGGCCTTCTCCCCACGCGTCCTGGCCTTCCACTCACCCCTCCCAGCTATTCAAGACAGCCGCAAAATCTTGGCTCCTGGGTCAAAGATCTGGCTACCACATTTGCTTCATCTTTGCCCAGGCTTTCAGTGCCGGAATCCTGGAAAACAGGGCCTTTCTCGGATGCTGGGTCCCTTGCCAACAACCAAGGAGTCGTCGGCACCCACTCAGAGCCCTCTCCAGTCCCCAGCTCTCAGCTGTCAGCAGCATCTCCTAGCGCAGGCAGCTCCCCCACTCTCCCTCCCCTTGTCAGACTCCCATGACAGCCCAGGGAGTCTATTTTCCTTGCTTCAGTTTACTTCTCAAGACAGGCCTGTTGCGAGATTTTCACAGAAAGCCTCTGGCCTCCTTCTATCTCAGCCTCCTCTTTTCTTCTGCCACACACACGCATGCACAGCCCCGTTGCCCAGTTCTTTGTAGTGCTTCAGAATCAGCTGTTGCTTCTCCCAGCTGGGCTTCCGAGCTGTGCTTGCACTTGTGGGCCTGGGCTACACCCTGCTGGAGCCTGGCTCACCACGGGGGGTGGGGGGTGCGGGGGGGGGGGGCAATGCCTGGTGGCAGCCCGAGGGGCTCCTGGCATCTTGGAGGCAGGTTCTATTCCAGTCTCCGGCTTCCCCTAACATCCCTTTCCTCACCAAAGCCCTCTTGTGACTCCTACTTCCCAGTGACATAAACCCCTTGAACCTGTCTCCAAAAGGCAACCCCTCCATCTATCCCTGTAACCACCCTCCTCAAGGATGTCTGGCACACGGTTGCTGTTTTTCCGAGGCCTGTGGCCAGGAGGCCCAGTCTGGGGAATCCATCAGGAGGCCTGGATTCTGTCCTTGCTTAGCTGTGTGATGTTGGGCAAGTCCCTCTCCTCTGGGCCTCAGCTTTCTCGTGTATAAGGTTAGGTGGGTTCTCAGGAAGGTACCCACGGTGCAGGCTCTCAGCCAGTGCCACCAAGCCCTCCTCTCCCTGTGGCTGTGCAGGTCCTTCCCCAGTGCCAGCCCAAGCTTGCCATGCCCGCCTCCAACCTGCCGATTCTACTGGCTTCATAGGCAGTTCCAGCCCTTCAACTATTTGCAGGCTTTCAATCTCTTCTCTCTCCACCCCTCTGCGAAGCCCACCCCACCGACCTGGTAATATGAACTCCGCTCCCTCCCCCACTGTGCGGAGTCTGGGGTAGGTGGCATTGCCATCCTGTGCATGGAGCAAAGTTCAGGACCAGCTGAGAGCAGAAGCCCTGAAGCATCTCAATGTCCAAAGCTCTGGCAGGAGGAAGGAGCCGAACCTGGAAAACCTGGAGTCTCCCAGCCTCTCTGCGCAGGGCTTGGGAGCACCACCAGGTCTCCACAAGGAGATATGACCCTCCTGGGACCTTTGCTTAAGCCGTGCCCTCAGCCTGAACACTCTTCTCATCCCTTGCACCTGAATCATGCTTATTCATCGTTCAAGTCTCGGCTTAAACGTCACTTTCTCCAGGAAGCCTTCCGTGAATACCCCCTACAAAGTCTCAGTTCCCTGCCCTTCCTCTGAGCTCCCTGATAATACCAGTCACACTGTTCTACCACTGGGTGTCTCTTCCTTGAAGTACTGAGAACTCTTTAGAGAAGGGACTGTGCTTATTCAAAAGAGTATCCTTTGTGTTGGTCTGGCAACAAGCATTCAATAAATGCTTGATGGATGAAGGACTGTTTGGGGCGGGGGGAACTTGATGGGAAGGGAGTTGACACCACCCAATGGCCACTCACATGCTGTCCAGAAAGGCTGTCCTCAGGCTGTACCGGCCTTTTCTTCAGGTTGCCATTGCTCCGTGCTCCCTCTAGGCTCCCGGTTGGGCTTAACGGAAGGGAAGTGGGGAGGGCAGGGGAAGATGGGAGAAGTGAGCACACTGAGTTACCCGGAGAAGCACCACCAGGTCGCTCAGCCCAAACAGAGGGTCTTACTCAGGGCAAGGGTGTGGCTCCTGTTGTCTAGGCCCAATGGGCTGAAACACCCTGCCTGGAGGCCAAGACAGAGGTCACCCCAGGGAGTCAAGGGGCTACGCAAGGGGCTACTCAAGGGGCGAGAACAGAGGTCATGGTCCATCCCATGCTATGCCATCTGCACATTCTGAACCGGCTTGGTAATTTGGAAAGAGCACTCCATTGTCCATCAGGAGGCCTGGATTCTGTCCTTGCTTAGCTGTGTGATGTTGGGCAAGTCCCTCTCCTCTGGGCCTCAGCTTTCCCGTGTATAAGGTTAGGTGACCTCCAAGGTTCTTTCCAGCACTGACATCTAATATGAGTTCCTAGCATGGAAGGCCTGTATTTTCATCGGAGCAGCTCCTGACCCAAATTGGGACTCAGCAAAATATCAGCTGATGGCTGCCAAGGCTGAGAATGCAAGAAGAGAGGTTTTTTTGGTTTGTTTTTCTTTTTTTGGTGTTTTTGGGTTTTGTGATTTGCTTTGGGCGGGGGGTGGGGGGTGGGGGAGAGGGACATTAGACACATAGTAAGAGGCAGAGAGAGAATGTAATTCTGCAATTATCTCCACTTTAACTTCCCTTAACTAGTCAGTCACAATCGTGGAACCATTTCAGACAAAGAAAATTCCAGAATTTTAGGAGAGAAAGGAAATGATCAAGGATAGGCTTAGAGAAGCCAGCCAAGCACCTCCAGAAGCAGTTGGCATGGGTCTTTAAAAGGTAATGAAAGGACATCTCTGTGACAACTCCCAGGAGAAAGCCAAGGGAAGAAGTCCCCAAGTCTGATGTGGGCAACAGCAGCCCTCCTAGCCTCCTCTCCACCAGTATGACTTTGGGAAAAGGGCTTAGCTTCGCTGGTCTTCCACTGGGGATAACAACACGGCTTGCCCAAAGACAGGAGCTGGCTAGGTGATCTTCACATGGCCCCTTCCGGGGCTGAGATCAGAGATTGTGTGATCCCTCTAACTCTTCTTCCATGTCTGCCTACTCTCCCTCATAGCCCTATGCTTAGCACCCCTGTGTGAAGGGGGACCCCATTTGAGCATATGCCACCTGGGCTGCCTACGGAGAGCAGATGGCACATACGGCATGGGCAAGCCTGGAAGCGGGTGGAATTCTGACAGTCTAATCTACCAGGGTTGGAAAATCTGATGCCCGCTTGGGCCCTGGTGCCCAGAGGGTCTCCCAAGGTAAAGAACAAACCAGAAGAGGTGGCGAAAAGAATGCAAGTGGGAATTCTGCTTGGGATCCTCAAAGCCCAGCTGGACCCTTGCAGGCTTCCTACAGCCACACTGTGTGCTGCTGGCAGGGTTGCTCAAGGCAATAACTGAAGAATCCATCCCAGGCTGGTCTGACCAGGCTGTAGCCAGCCCCTGCTGGCAGAGGTCCGAGCATGCAGACCCTCTGCTCGCTTTACCCTGGTCCTGCATCCTGGAAGCCACAGCTGGCTTACGTACTGCATATACAGCAGCTTTGAATCAGATCCTCATTCAGCAAAAACAAAAACAGCAAAAACATGAGCACCTGTTGGTTTACGTCTTAAAGAGCTAGAAGTATCACCTCCGATGCCATGGTAATGCCATGAGGGAAGTGCATGTTAGTTTATTAGCATAGGCCCGAAAAACCACCACGAGGCAAGCCCACAGCAGAAAGAAGCTAGATAGTGTTACTTTTGCCCTGTTTCATAGGGCAGAAGAGTTACAAGAGGGGGGCAAAAATGCACACCCAGCCAGTGCCTCCGGCCTAAGATCCTTCATTTCAAGCACACTGCAGACCTGAGAGCTGCAAGGGAGAAGCTCTGAGGAGGCTGAGCACCCCAAAATAGATTTATACTTTTTCACAACTTTTTCATGAGGCATTGGCATCTCTTGCAGCATGGGGAAAAAATAGCCTGAAGTGTTAACAAATAACAATTATAAAAAGCCCCAACTGTTTCCCATGCGGCTGTGGTGCTCTGGAGGGGGCACGGAGGAGGCTGGGAGAGGTGGGCAGGGGAGGGGTGTGTCCGAGAGCTCCCAGTCTCCTCTCTTCTGACCCACTTTCTCCCTCAGTAGCAGGTTGCATTACAGCTCGGTGTTAGGGATGGGAAAGCTTTTTGTTCACTCTGGGGGTCGGGTGTGAGTGTGGATTACCGTTTCCTGCTCCCAGGTAAAGGAATGCATGGCACAATGCCAAACTGAATTGCAATGAGGCTGGTTTAAATTAGGCAGCCCTATCAGGCAGAGTTTGGTGAATGCTTAGAGGGGTCAGTGTTCTTGTCAAGTTTGCTTAGTCTGAACTTGGACCCTCCACCCCCATCCCTTGGGCCTTGCTGTGTGTCAATGACCAGGGGTGAGTTTGAGGTTGTAGCTGCTTTTCACCCAGGTTAAAGGATTGCGTGGGGGGGGGGGGCGCGCATCCAGGAAGGAACCTGGTCCTCACCTGTGCCCTGAGTGCCCCTTGTCCAGCTCCAGGCCACACCATCCCTGCACCCTTTCCCCTAGTCCTGGAGCCGCTTGGTACTGGGACTCCAACAGTACAAGAAAGAGAATGATGTAAGAGGTGCTGGAGTAGTCTGGAAATGGGTTCCCATCCCCTAGGGGTTCTCAGTAAAATCAGGGGCTTGACCTGGCTGTTATCTGAGGAGCCCCTGGTCCTGATTTTTTATAACCAGAGAATGCCCCCGGCTCCCCCAAGAGCCCACCCCATTTACCCTTACGGGCCCCCTTTCTTGTCTCCTCCTATCCTCTCTGTCTCTTCTCTCCCTTTTCTTTGTCCCTATTTTTTTCTCTCCCTTCCCTCAGCACTCGGGCAGAATTTCTATGAAAAATATATGCACATGGTTCTGGCTTGGTCAAAGAGAGGAGGATGGCAGACGGGCAGACAGCCAGGACACTAAGAACTCTAATGGGCATTATTCAACCTTGGATGAGCAGGCGGTCAAGGAATGCTGGCCCGAAGTTTCCTGAGGTGGTGACAGTGGTGACAGACCAACAGGGCAATTGCATTGTCCCTGCCTTCTCTGACCTAAAAGCCCCCTCAGGCTCCAATGAGCCAGAGTGAGGAGCCAGCTACCCTGGGATATCGCAGCCCGTGTCATGGGGGACTGACACAGGAACGCAGAGGGCAGAGGAGCTGGTAATGATCATGATGCCATCCCAGTCATCAAAGAGCTTAGTTTAATAATAATAATATTACTACCACTATTATTTATTGAGAGTTTATTACATGCTCAGTATTGAACTATATGTACTACTTAAACTTCCAAACACTCCTATGAGGAGGTACTATTACTATCCCCACTTGATAGCTGAGGACATTGAAGCTCAAGTCATGCAACTTGCCAGGGTGGCACAGCAGGCAGCCAGGACGAGGTTTCTAACCAGCAGCTGGCTCGGAGTCTCTCAGAGGATACGGCGAGGCCTGAACCCCTTCCAGCCTCATGCATGAACATGTGGTTCTTCATTCATATAAAAACAACCCTCCTTATCTTACAGATGAGAAAACGGAGGCACAGAGCAGGAAACAGCCCATGCAAAGTCACACGAGAGTTTGAGGCTGTGTCAGACCCCACTATGGCCCCCGGGCCAGACTTGGGTTTCAGTTTCCTCATGCATGAAACTAGGGGATGCCATGGGATGATCTCCCCCGGTTTCGAGATTCTGACTGTGATGTTTTCTTTTCTGTGATGTCTTTCTTTTCTTTCTTTCTTTTTTTTTTTTAACATCAGCCAGGTATTGTGCTGATATCTAAGGTTTGAGGGAAGCACAGCTCACACAAGAGTGTGAACGCGCGATCGTCACTTTTATGTATTAAGTCTTACTCTGCCTTTCCGGAGGGTCCACAAGAGCTTCGAGGCCTTAGGGAGACAGAAAGCAGAGAAACAGGAAAGGACCAGCTGAGACTTGCCTCAAAGCCCTGCTCCAGCCCACACCCACCACAATCCTTGCCCTGCAGGGAGTCAAGAATGTGGAAATGTTTTCATGCCTCAGGCATGGGCTTTTAACTCAGTTGATGGACTATATAATATGTAAACAAATAAACATCTGTCTCCAACAGAGGAACTGACAGGTGTTAAGAGCTGAAGATGGAAACATAAGCCCTAGAGGTGGGAGCCCAGGGAGAAGACAGGAAATTACTGCAACTTAGAGCCCAGGTAAAGGTTAACTGTAAACAAGGTCAGTTGGATCCTTAAATGGTCACTTCACATAGCCCCTCTCAGCCAGGCTGACATTTGTGTGAGGACGGTGCCTTTCTCTCCCTTTGCCAAGGCCCATGGCTGCCTGCCTTGCAGCTCAGTCCTTGGTCTGAGTTACTGCAGCCCAGCAGTGACACCCGCAAGTCCCAAGAAGTCTTGGTCTAGGTCTGCTTCCTTCCTAAAGGACAAAAGGAGCCCCCTCACTCTGCTGCTCCTTTGCAAGGAAGTGACAGCAGGCTCGCCCGGGATCCCTGCTGCCCTGGAAGGAATTCCTGCAGCAAACCTGTTTGTTCTTGGCCGGGAGTGACTAGAAAGAGTAACAAAATCAGGTGGGCTGGGAGCAAGAGAGGGCGAGAATTAGAGTTAGGGATGATGTTGCTCAGTTTCTTTTTGGAGAATTGGATCCTACTGCCTAAAGGATTAGGGGGCTCCCAGAGTCCAAAGGGGCTATTAAGGGGCCACACCAGGCCCGTGGGTGAGCAGTAGGGGAAGTTCAGGTGCAGGGTAACTGGCAGAGTGGAGGTACCCCTGGTATTGGCAGCAGCACTTCGGGTTGGGGGAATGGCGTGGGGTAGAGTGTGCATGAGGGTCAAGGTGGCCCCAGAATCACAGGCTGTTACTGTGCTCCATCATGGCCAGTGGCCATTTGGATTAAGGATGAGATGGGCTGAGAGACGGATGCTTGCTCCCCCTGACTCCCCCTCCCATCTGGTCAGGTTCAGAAGGAAAGAGTGGAAACCGGGCCTGCTGCTGGTGCATGGTGACTGCGGACAAGAGCCCTTGAGACACCTACTGCAGGTTGAAGCCCCTCCCTGCCTGGGAATGGCTGCCTTGCATTGCGGGGCCACAATTGAGAGGCCGCTGCCCCTTAATGGCTAAGACACCTGATTCCTTAACCCACCCACCCCTTGTCCCGCCTTCACATCTTCCTCCTTTGGAGGCCATCACATTCTGAGAACTGCACATTGTACTGAGTACTGAGAGTGATCAGGTGAGGACAGGTGAAGCAGCCAGGACTCAGAGTGTGCTCTCTTTTCCTTGGGCACAGAGAAAGGGCCCAAGGGTGATCTCAGGACCAGTGGGGCTGTGAGTCATCCACTTACCTGCTGCCTCTCCTCTGGGACCAGCTGGCCTGTCACCATTTCCTGTCTAGAAGCAGTGTCCTGGGCCAGGTCAGTGGGAGTGAATGTGTCAGGAAACAATACATGAATTCTAGGGGCTGAGATCTAAAGCCCAGCCTATGGGGAGCCAGGTGAGAGACATGGTTACTGTATCCAGGGGTGGGACCAGCAGGCCAGCCTCCTGATTAGTTCCCTCCCTGTCCAGGGCTGTGCAACGCCCAGAGATAAGCCGCCTGGAGGCCACATTCCCATCTTTGGAAAGGTGAGAGTTCTGGAAATGGCTCAGCCCCCAACGCCCAAGGCCATGCTTTGGTATGCCCTCAGGCTTCCATACTGACTTCCAGCCTGGCCTTTCCCGTCTCTGGTGACTCACACTGTGTTGGAATTTCACTCACGCCTCTTCTGACGCATGTCCTAGGGGCCTGGCCTGGAGCCAGGGAACAGCACTGTTGCTTCAACCCCCCCGGGGATTATTTTTGGCCCCCCAAGCTAGGGGCTAGGGCTGTGGAGAAGGAAGGCAGGCTGAACGGGCAAGGTCAGGGTGGTGGGACTGCTGCTGGACGGGAAAGTTTCCTTCCTGCTTCTGTTCATCTGCACACAGGTAGAAAACAAAAAGTGGGAAAGTTATTGGCGCGTAGTGGTCAGACGTACCCGGCCGGCCGAGCAAACTGAACGACTGAGTTCAAAATGTAGACGGGCTACTATTGTTACCCGAGAACGGGGCCGTCTCGGGGCGGTATCCGGGTTCTTGGAGTCCTGAGCAAGGAATAGAGTGAGACACACACCAAAGTATAGAGGTTAACAATGAAGCAGTTCACTAAAAGGAAAAGAAGGTGAAACAAAGAGAAAGTTTATTAAAAGGGAAAGTACACTCCAAAGAGGTAGGAGCAGACTGAGCAGGAAAATGGCTCAAGGGCCCCAAATAAAGAGGTCTTAGTAGTTTATATTTTCTTTAGTTGTAAGGCCTCTTGCCTATCTGGGCAGGAGATCTTTTGATTGGCATCTTTGATTGACAGGAGGAATTATGTCACCTTTTTAGACTGTACATGTTCTTTTCTAGACTTTAGTCTAATACAATTATATTAATGAACTTCTGGGCATACATATGATATTATAATGATAGTATAATGAGGTTTAGGTGAAATGAGGGTCACTGTAACCCTCACTGCACAGGCGTTAGGAACTGGCTTTAACTGGTGGGCTTTGTGTCCCCTGTCACTTCCTTGTCTTAGCTAATTTCTCCTGTAATTTCTCTTGTGATTGCCTAAGTTGGGGCAGGGATTACTGAGAAAAAGAGTGGTATTAAGGTGATGATAATTCCAGCAAGGTGGGTCCCCTGGGAGGAGTCTTGAGGTCCCCCTGTTCTATCTGCCTACCTCATTTTTCTCATGAGAGGTGTGATCCCTCATAAATCTCTATGGGACGCAGAGGGACAGGAGGCCTCTTCCATATCTGCTTCCTGCTGAATGTGGCCATTGTCCCTACCTACCAGGAATTCACAGAGCTCTCACCCTAGCTGATCTGAAAGGGGAAGGGGTCTCAAGATTTGCCTGGGAGACTGCGTTGACTTCTTTGGTCAGGATGAACTGGAAGCCTTGCTGGGGAATTATTTGTATCTAGTAGCCCCTAGAGAAGGAAAAATAGATTCAGTTACTATATTTCAAAACATTTGCCCAAGAAGCAGGCCTCAAAGTCACTGACATAGGGTAGCTACATGATGGATTGAGTCTGCCACCTCCTCCTCTGGCTTAACTGGTCTATTGGGTGATGTTGCCTGCCCAGGAGCAGGGTCTGGAATGGCTTGAGAGAGGCTGAAGTGCATAAACCACAAGTTACAGAATAATTGTTTAAAGCAAGAGGTGAAAAGGAGACATTATGTAATTCAGGCTAGGAGTAATCTATTGTTTAAAGCTAGACACTGGAGAATATTGCTTGAGAGGGTGATTAAGGCTAAGGACTAGGAGAAAGGCAAGGCTGGGGAGCCAAGGAACTAAGAAAAGGGGACTAGAAGTTCCTATAGTGAGGGGCTCCCTCATTTGGCCCGCATCACTATGCTTCTTGAAATGGATTTCTGGACCTCAGTTTATCCTTTTGTGAGTCTGAAAGGTTTGCTAGCCCCTATTGCATGCTGAAAATGACAGCCTCGTTGCTGGATTGATGGAGCTTCCATGTTACTTCTAAAGGGGTGAACTCCGTTATTTCCCCAGTGTGAAGATTATGGGAGGGGGCTGGCCTCAGGCGGGATCAGGTAGCTCAGCCATGAAAAGGCAGCAGATTGCCCACATTCCTTACAGCACTCACCTCCAGCAGGTCTCTGGTGTGCTTCAGTGGCTCCAAAGGGCCCTTGTGTGTGGCACCTACCGCTACTCCTCCAGAGGTAACTGCTCTTCCCACCACCTCCCCAGACTGTCCCTGATCTCTTATCTTCCCCCCACCCCGCCCAGCCCACTGCCCAAGGCTCAGGACTCAGGATCCTGCCCCTAGAAGAAAAGGGCTCTATGCCAGTTGGGTAGGCTGAGCCCCAGGAGTGCGCAAATGGGGCAGAGCCAGGGGAAATCATCAGTGGATTCTGGAAACAAAGCCCTCCCACTATTGTCCACCCTTCCCACGCTCCACCCCCCCACTCCCCCACCCCCACCCCCAGAGTGACTTGGGTGAGAGGAACCATTCATCGGCCAGGTCAGGGATTGGCCTGTGGGTGAAGATGGTCTGCCCCTACCCTTCTCTGGTAGGGTGGATCTGACTGGAGGGGGCGCTAGAGAGGTATGCTTACAGCACTTGTCTCACCTTCTCCCTCTCAGTCACCCTCGGGGACCATGAACACTTGGGAAGATGTAGAAGGGTAAAGGGTGTGCGTAAGGAAATGAATCTGCGCCTGATACCTACACCAATAATTACGCTCAAGATTTTCTTTTTCCAAATTAAAAGCATCTTTAATAAGATGGGTTTAAGGGCTTGGAATTCCGAGTCAGACTGTCTTGAGTTCAAGTCAAAGGAGTTCCAAGTACAAGTTTTAGATGTGCTGCATGTTTTCTTCTGAGGTCATTAACATTTTCTAATGACATACTATATAGTACATTAAAATATTACATAGATCTAAGTTATAAAACATAGTAAGGACCCAAATAACTGTGAACCCCTTACTTAACTTAAAAAGTAACACAGGGAGTTCCCTGGTGGTGTAGTGGCTTAAGGCTTCGGTGCTGTCAACACTGTGGCCTGGGTTCGATTCCTAGCCAGGGAACTACCCACATAAAAAAAAAAAAATACAACCAATACACCGCATGGTTGAACCTACTATGTAACTTCCCATCCCCACCTCCCATGTCTCCAACTGAGGGACCCATGTTTGTCATTGCCTTGATAATCTAATCTACTTTACATCTGCATGTCTAATTGATTTTTATCAATTTTTTTGGCTTGTTTTTGTTTGTAAGGAAAAGCAGTATTTTATTTAAAAATTATTTCCCTGGTTCTATAATTAACACATTTTCATTAATAAATATTATTAATAATTGCAGCAAACTTTGAAAATATAAAAAAATTTAAACCATTACAATTTTCACCACCAATAGATATGAATATATAAAATATATAATTGCTATAACACTATGTATATAGTATTATATTCTTTTTTATATCTTATTTCTTCTGATTATACAGGTTCATAGTAGAACATTTAGAAAGCAGAAACATAAATAAAGAAAAATTGTGTGTGATTCACATTGCTTGATATGTGTTTGATGTGCCTCCCACCATTCTCACTTGTTATTCAGGAACAACATTCTCCACAGGCAAGAAGATTCCTGATCATGGCCATCACCCTGGCCAGTGCAAAGACTTTGTAGCCATATGCCTGGTCAGGAAGAGACTTGCGTGCATCCCCTGGAATAGCGTATCATGGACAGAGGACCCTCAACAACCCTCAACAACCCACCAGAATTCCAAATAAGCCCACTCAAATTTCAGAAAAAAATATTTTACTATTAAATATTTAACAGAACCATCCAAGGTTATGTGAAATCAATTACTTAAATGATAATTAAGACTTGCTTCTGCTGAAGACCTTTGTTTCCTTAAGCTAGAAAATAAAAACACAGGTTATGATCGCCATCACCAAACCAAGTTGTTTCTTCCCCCGACATTTTACTCAGGCTTTACTGTCCTATCAACCTCAGAGTATCGGCTGTTTTTAGCAAAACTATTTGAACTTGATTTCACTGGGTTGGTGTATTAATAAAAGTAGCCTGCACATTGGTGCAAACATGTCTACACGTTGTCTACATTCCCACTCATGCATATGGCAGGCAGAACCAATCCACCATGGTACCCACTGTTTTTAACCTGAGGTCGGAGGGTGCCTCACAGACCACAAGAGAGTACCCGTACCAAAGCATCGAAGATTGCACAACATCTATAGTCGAGTTTGTTAGGTAGTTCCACCTTGGTACGTAAGAAAGACTTGATAATGAGGGAATGGCAGGAGAGGCAGTGGCTGGCGAGGAAAGAAATAATGGAGCAGAGTTTCCCACCAACAGGTGGAGAGGCCAAGAGGTTGGGGGAGAAGTTCCAAAACAGACATTGCCATCTAGCCCAGGGCCTCCCTTGGCCTGTATGATGAAAACAGACATGATGGGCCCAAGTCAGTGGCCTCTGAGTTTCTTGCACTTGGGCTAGAAGGCATGGTGAGGGGACAGGGCTAGAGATCACTGGGAGCCATGGAAGGAACCTCTCTCTCTCCTAGTTCTGCTGAAAAGATGCCCGGGCAGGTAGGTCACAGTGCTCAGCCTCTTCAGAGACAGACATCACCATTTATAGATTGGGGCCATTGATCCCAGTGGGGAAGCCTGAGGATGGAGGCGTGGAGGAGTTAGTTGGCAGAGGGGCCCACTGCACCTTGGTGGAAAGTGGTTCAGATATAGGCCGCCTGGGCTGAGCAGCATGGTGCTGCTGCAGCTGGGACTCAGCTGACTGGGCTCAGGGCCAAGCCTAGGCCCTAGACTCTTCTGGCACTTCCCTGCAAGAGCATGCCAGCCGGAGTGGGCCCACTGTTCATTCTGCAACCTCTGGAGAGCAGGAGTTGCTTTCAGGCTAGGTAGGAGGAGGAAGGAGCTATGTGCCCATGGGACCTACCTTCTGTCCCTTTACATCCTCACACCCTCCCCTCCAAACCCAGAAGGAGGAACCTGCACAAGCTGCAGGTGTGGATTCTTGGCTTATTCAAAGGAATCTGATTGGCAGAAGACTCAGCTTTCAAAAGCAACCTACTTAGAATAATCTCGAGGGTCCTGTCCTAGCCAGGAGAGCAGCTCCTGGCTCCATCAAAGTGGAGTGAGGGGTGGGGATGGGGAGGTCCTGCAGCCTAGGATGCTCCCAAGCTGAGGGCAGCTCCTCCAACCCTGCCCAGAGCTCCCTCAGTCAGCTCAGTCAGTGATAAAATTCAGCACAGGTTTAAAAATAATTGTCCCGCAACCAGAGTTTCACTTCTACCAGTGGTTGAATCAACTCCAGTCAACAGACATTTATTAAACTAGTTAGGACAGGCACTGTGTCAGGGACCGAGAATCTATTTTAGCAATAGGAAATGAGATAGCAAGGAAAAAATATATTCTGACAGGCAGGCTTCTTACACACCTTGTGGTAGAATTTTGGCAAATACATTTATAAATCTCAAAGAAAATTTTGGTGGGTGCTTAAGAATTGGAAAAATGAACAAATTATTTTGCTTTTGTCTCCACAAACAGTTAATGGGCCACACTTGAAAGAAAGAGTAGCTTAGAGCAATTTAGTGTTTTCTTTCAATTGGCTATGGCTAAAGGAGAAAGTTAAATGTATTAATAGAAGATTTGAGCAAATTGAAAAAAGTTGTTATGGGGTCATAGTTATGGAATGAGGTGCACTTAATGTAGTCAAGTTGATACAAAGTTGTTTGGTATTTCTAAAGTATTTGGGATGTCACACAAAATTGTTAAAAGATTAGGTTCCTTGGAATTTAGAGCTCTAATTTAAAATATCCACAGAGTTTGTTTTTTAAGAAAACTTGGTATTGGACACTAGTTCAGACTTTCACTTTGAAGATAGCTAGGATAACAATCAAAATTGTCCTAATTAAATTAACTGACCCTTCTGTTTTTAAGAATTATTAAGGAATTTGACGATTAAATGAATTCTTATTTCTCTTCTCACTGGTAAGAGAAATACATAATTTTTTCACTGTCTTCATAAATATTCTAATGTAATAATTGAACATTTAAAATCTGAAGGATTTCAATTCACTAGTAAATTTTTTTAGCAAATAGAAATAGTCAAAAAGCATAAAGTAAATATAATTCACTTTAAGAAAGAAAATAAATACGGAAACAAAGATTTATTTTTCAATTACAGTTGGCATATAATATTGTATTAGTTTCAGGTGTACTAATAGTGATTAGACATTTATATATCTTAGGAAGTTATCACCCTGATAAATCTAGTACCCATCTGATACCGTACATAATTATTACCATATTATTGACGATATTTCCTATGCTGTACTTTACATCTCCATGACTATTTTTATAACTGGCAATTTGTACTTCTTAAACTCTTTCACATTTTTCACTCAGCTCCCCAATCTCACTTCCATCTGATGACCATCAATTTGTTTTCTTATCTACAAGTTTGTTTCTGTTTTATTTATTTTGTTCTTTAGCTTACACATTGAAGTGAGATCATAGGGTATTTGTCTTTCTCTGTCTGACTTATTTCACTTAGCATAATACCCAAATGTTAAGGTTTCATTCCTTTTTTATGGCCAAGTAATATTCCATTATATATGTGTAGAACATCTTCTTTATTCATTTGTTGATGGACACTTAGTTTGCTTTCATATTTTGGCTACCATAAATAATGCTGTAATGTATATAACTTTTCGAATTAGTGTTTTGGATTTTTTGGATAAATACCTAAAAGAGGAATTTTAGGGTCACATGGTAGTTCTAATTAAAAATTTTTGAGGAACTTCCAAACTGTTTTCCATAATGGCTGCACCAATTTACACTTCCACCAACAGTCTATAAGGGTTCCCTTTTCTCTGCATCCTTACCAACCCTTGTTTATTGATTTATTGATGCTAGTCATTCTGACAGGTGTGAGGTGATACCTCATTGTAGTTTTAATTTGCATTTCTTTGATGGTTAGTGATGTTGAGCTTCTTTTCATGTCCATTGGCCATCTGTATGTCTTCTTTGGAGAAATGTATATTCATGTCCTCTGCCTATTTTTTAATTGAATTTTTGGGATTTTTTTTTAATTGTATGAATTTCTTATATATCTTGGATATAACCTCTCATTGTATATATCATTGACAAATATCTTCTCCCATTTAGAAGGTTGTCTTTCCATTTTGTTGATGGTTTCCTTCACTGTGCAACTACTCTTTAGTTTGATGTAGTCCAATTTGTTTATTTTTTCTTTTGTTTCCCTTGCCCAAGGAGACATATCCAAAAAAATAGTACTAAGAGCAATGTCAGAGAGTTTACTGCTTGTGTTTTCTTCTAGGAGTTTTAAGATTTCAGGTCTTCCACTTAAGTCTTTAATTCATTTTGAGTTAGTTTTTTTATATGGTGCAAGAAAGTGGTTTAGTTTCTTTCTTCCTTTTTTTTTTTTTTTTTTTTTTGCATGTATCTGTCCAGTTTTCCCAACAACATTTATTAAAGAGACTATCTTTACTCCATTGTATATTTGTGTTTTCTTTGTCATAGATTAATTGACCATATAGGCATGGGTGTATTTCTGGGCTGTTTATTCTATTTCATTAATCTATGTGTCTGTGTTTATGTTGGTACTATGCTGTTTTGATTGCTCTAAAAACATGTCTATTTTAATTAAACTAACAAACTAGCTTTTATTTATGAAAGATTATCTTAGATCATGTAAACTGGAAAAAAAATTTGGTTAGTCTCTGTCTTTCTGAGAGTTTAGACTGATCCTTATAAGTGCTTTTCTTCAAACCAATAATTTTAATTTATTAAATTAATTTTTACAATACCAACTGGAGGTAGAAAAATATCTCACATTTACAGCACATGTAGACAAAGACAGAGGCAGAGATCTTTTAGCCGTGAGACAGGTAAAACAATGCAAACCTCACTAGTTTTAAAAAGAACATTTGGATGTAAACTGTGTTTCTGATAGATGGAATAAATTAAGGGTATCAGCTTAGATAGCTAAAGTTTTCTTTTTTTTAAATTAATATTTATGGAGAAGATAATCTTATAGAAACCATGGATAGATTTTTGGGTAAGGATGGTTTCATAGCCATTTTTACTCTTTTTACAAAAAGTTCTTTTTCTTTTTCTTTTTTTCCTGTAGTCTTAGGAATTGAGTGGGCTTTGAACTGCTTCTAGAACTGCATTTCTGGTTTCACAAAAATTTGTAAAGATAAGGACAATTGCTCTCACTTTCTCAAATCATAGCATAGGTTGACCTACGAGTCCAGCCACTTCAGCCTGTTTTCTTCCCCTCTGGTTACTTAGTTGTATTTTAACTTACGGGGGAGGCCTTTTAAAAAATTCCTATCAAGATCTTGAATCTTCAGCTACCAATTTTGCCAAATTCCTGATCAAAAAGTTTTAAAATCCTTTCAAATATCTTGTCAGGTTTCATCTGGGACAAACAGTAGTGAAACATTCAGGGAAAGTTGACATAACTTCTTAAACATTCACCCTAGTTAAACATTCTAATTTACATAACCTTATCAATCCTCACATTTCCATATTCTTTTAATCTAATTATAGCCTGAGTCAGGGATGGCCAGGACTTCTGCTACAGAGAACAGGAAGAAACAAAACGCGGGCCACCCAGCTGGGTTTGAGAGTAAGTCTCCTCATGCTGGTGCCACTTTCTTATCCTAACCCACCCTGTGCTGTATTCTCAGAGCATCCCATGTACCCCACCTCTATTCCTCTAGGCTGCGTCCCTGCCTTGAATGTGCCACCCATTCTCTCCTCCATCCTCAGCTTTGCCACCCCTCAAGGCCAAACTCAAGTTTTTATCTTTCCTTTACTTCTGCACTTAGCTCACATCCCCTTGTGCAGCACTCCTCAGCCGCTGCAGCCCCCCAGCTCTGTTCCTCTCCTTCCTCACCAAGGCCAGCCACCAACTCTGCCAGGGGTGCCACCTCCCCACTTCCTCAGGTGCTTCTGGCCAGTTCTGGTGGGATCAGACGATCACTTGATGTACATGACAAGCATCTTGAGGGGAGCCCTCCATCAGCTCCATTACGAGGGTGGCAGCAGAAACCTTGCTGTCTGTTTCCCAGCAGTTCTCAGGGGATGCAACATCAGTGTCTGCCGGCTGGCTAGGGAAGTCCCCGCCAGGGTCCCTTCTGTCCTAAGGTAGAAATAGCCTGGGGCACGTGGAAGGGCTGGCCCATAGCAGCATCCCAGGGGAGGAGCTGACTGGGTGTAGAAGAGGTTTATAGTTTTGATTTAAAAAAATATATTTTTTAAAATTTTTGAATGTGCTGTATCAGTGGGACAGCTGTTTGGAGATAGAGGCTTGACGCTCAGGAGAGAGGAGGTAGTGGGGATGTAGGTTTTGGGATCGGCATCATAGGGCAGAGGTTTAGACCGCTATTTCCTGGGAGACAATAAGAAGAGGCTCAAGGGAGAAAGGGGTGCTCCAGAACACACCCCCAGAAGAGGGGCAAGTAGGGTGCTTAGTAGAGTGAATCATTTCTGTTTTAATTTTGTCTACAGGCCCTCAAAGTGGTGGGAACTCTGAGTAGTAGCTGTTTGCGCCCGATGGCTCCCAGCAGCCCTTTCTCTCCCCCTGCTGGTCATGTGATTTACAATGATTAACTCAGGAAAGGGACTTCCCTGTAGGCTGATAGCCCCAAGAGTCTAGGCCTATGGGGAACCTAAATTTCTCCCAGACCAGTGCTGCTGTGACCTTAAGGGGAAGCAAATCAGAATTGTACAATGGGAAGGTGGCCCAGGCCTGCACTAGGAAAGGTAGACCATCCAAGCCTACTGCTTTCTGTAGCTTGACGCTTTGGTGAATTCCCTGGGCCACTTGAGTCTCAGCTCCCAAGCTGTGGGCACCTGCTTGTCTGGTTTCCTCACCCGTGACACTAAAAAAGCACAAAGAGCAAGCAGGCCACCCTGCACCCTGCAACTCGCCTCTGCCTTGTGACTGTGCTTAATATAGGTCAAATGAAAACAGCTCCCAAAATAGCTTCTCTGAGAAGCAGCTGCGCTTGTGAAATGCTCCCCAGAAAGGGAAAAGGTGTGGGTGACGGGAGTGTAGTTCTCCTCAGGTGTTACGTAACCTGGGCTTGAAAATTGGGGCCAACTATCTACAGAGAAAAAGCGAGTTTGCCCTTGCCTCTACTCCCCGCCTCCACCCCCTCCCCAGGCCTGGGAAGCAGCCCAACCACGCACATCACAAACCTGCAAAGAGCCAGCTCTGTCCCGGGCAGCAAGGTCACCCCTCAAAGCATCACTCCAGGAGCTTGTCATACCCATTGAAGAGATCACATGACTCCCACCAGGGATGGCTGGAAGCCCCAGAGTGGGGAGGTGGCTCCCCTGGGACGTGGGCTGGGTTTTATCTGACCCCTGTGGTGGTTTGTGAAAGGGATTGGGAGAAGTGGTGGGCTGAGGGGCTAAGGAGAGTAGGACAGACCGCCAGAGACTGTCAGCCTGAACAGGCTGCCCCTGTTGTCTGGGGATCGTGCAGCAGAAGGGAGAGGGAGAAAACCTGCAGCCTCTCACTGTTGTCCTCCCAGGAGCCACCAGTGGGCCCAGCACTCCCCACGGAGGCCTCTTCCATCTTTGCCGCAGCCGGGAGGAGTAGGAGTAGGAGTAGAGCTGCCTCCCTCACTACTCATTTTGCCACTCACTCTGTGATAATTTAGTAGGGACTGCCTGTGAGGGGAGGTGGGGAGAGAATCAAGACTTGCCTGGAGAAGGGACTTGAGAAGAGACAGGAAGTTGAGGAGGGGCTAGCCAGGCAGGGGGAAAATGACAGGGGTGTCGAGGGGGTACAGACAGAGCGAACAAAATGTGCTCAGCGGCGCGGAGGGGAGCGCTTATCCCCACAGGAAACCACACCGCCGCAGGGGGACTGATGACAGCCTCAGAAGGGCACGAGATACGCCTGATGGTGGGCCTCATCCTGACAGAACTGGGGGGCCGCTAAAGCAGGGGGTTCTCCAACATGGGCGCGTGTTTGGCAACGCGGACTGCTGTGCTCACCTCAGATCTACTGGATCAGACTCTGTATGTGAGGCCTGCAGTCTGGGTGGCCACAAGCGCTCCGCAAGCTTCTGACTCACACTCAAGTCTGAGGACAGCTGAGCAAAGGGTATGGCATCGATTGGTAGGAATGAGACAGTGAGCAGAGGAGTTTGGCTGTGAAGGAACAGAGAGAGATGCATGGTGGTTAGTGGGGCTGTGGCGGGGTGAGGTGAGGGGGTGAGAGTGTCTTAAGTTCATTTCCTGGGAAACAGATGTTTGGTGGTTTGCAGGTAGGAAGTGTTTTGGGGTCACGTTCTTCCTGAGGGTGGGGCGGCGCGATGGAGCCGAGAGAGAAGCTGAACCGTGATGCATAGGAACACAGGGAGCCATGGAGCTAGGATGGCCCTTCGGAGTTGCCCCTGAATCAAGGCAAGAGGGGGTTGAGCCTCGCCTCTAAGTATTCATCGTACCTCTTTATTTTCTGTATTTTCTGCTGTTTGGACACGTGGGGCTTTGCTGATCTGAGAGAGACTGCCCCCCGCCCCCCGCCAGGGCTAGCCAGTTCCTAGAGATGAAAAGTGACTGTCCCACGAGCACAACTTTGATGTGCAAACCAGCCAATCCAGAGTGCATAGCCCCCACACTGAAGGCACTCTTACACCCGGAGCCACTATCCCTGCCCTATCAGGGTCAGGCACTGGACAACTCAGAACAGCCCCTATACCCCAGAGCCCATGAAATGATTCAAACCAGCCAATCTTAAACCTGCATAGGCAGCCTTGCCTTTCCCATGGAAACCGTAATAATGGTTCTCACCCACACTTCCCCTCTCCTTCTGTCTCCTGACCCAGTTGGGTGCTTCCCCTTGGGGTCCTGCATGGTGTGCTTCCAGGGATCTATGACAGTGTCCACATGTCTTACTCTACCTGTGTAAAACAAATCTTAAGTACCCCTAAAACACCCCATCATCAGCCAGTCCTAGGATGTGGCCTGCCTTGCAGAAGGGGTGTCACCTTGAGCAAGGCAGCTCCCATCGGCCATTCCCAGAGGGGGAGTGAGCTGTGAGCTGTCAGGAGCTGACACTTCAGGCATTTCCTCAGTCTAGAAGGGGATATGGGGTGGTGCCTGAGCATCCATTACAGAGGGATGGTTTAAAGATGGGGGAGATCGAAGCATGTTTAAGTGCTGGTAGAAAGAATCAAGTTGGGAGGGAGGGATTAAAGACACAGGCAGGGACAGAGAACTAATGGGCTGAGTGAGGGTAAGAGGGAGAGGATTAAAGTGCAGTCCCGTGTTGCTTAACCGTGGGGACAGATTCTGAGAAATGCATCAGGAGGCAATTTCGTGCTTGTGGGAACATGACAGAGAGCACTTACACAAACAGGGATGGTATAGACTCCTATATGCCTAGGCTATATGACCCCCATAGCCATAATATCTGCGCTTTTTTGTTATCTTTGCAGGTTTTTTTGTTTGCTTGTTGTTGTTGTTGTTTTAAACAACGTGGCTTAGAGCCAGTCCAAAGTTATTTTGTCCTGCTTTAACATTCCAAGGTTTGAGGTATATGGCATGAAAGACATTTCCTCTGGCATGGTGGCTCCATTTATGTTATTGTCTACAAGCCTACTGGTTTTAGGCTACAAGCTTATACAGTGTGTTACTGTGCAAAACAATCTGAGATTAAGTCAAGCACAAGAGAAAAATGATGCAATCATGAGATTGCAGACATTGGTTTGGAACCTGCTGGCTTTGCTTCATTCGGTGTTGTCCCGGTTGTCTCTGTCCCTCTAGGATCCGTTCTCCCTTTCTTTGCTCTGGTGTCTGCCTGGTAGGGTGACTGTGGAGCAGCCGTGCCCTCTGACTTCCAGGTGGGCTGGTGGGGAGAAGCCCTGCAGGAGATGAGAGGATGGAGGAGAGTGAGAGCAGGGTGTTTATCTCAGGGGTCACCTTGGGCTACCCATGGTCCCCTGTTAAAGATCACTCTCTAAGCAGGCTTCTCCACCAGATTCTTCTTCTGGGTTCCTTTAAACCACTTCCTCCCCAGGGCCAAGACGGCGGTGGAACGAGGGCAGTACTTAGGGGGCATAAATGTTCGGAGACACTGGCGCTCACTTGCACAACCCTGAGGGTGAATGCCTCCTCAAATTTTGCATCTCAGGTGCCTCACTCATCCCACCCTAGTCCTCACCTTGCCCTCTCTGCCTCCCTTGGGGCCTAGTGACAATTGCCGCTACTAGCCCTACATTATTACTACACCTTGTGTTTCCTTCTGCATGCTGCTCTTAGCTTTATAAGTGTCCTTTTATTAATCCCTCCTAGATTTATCCCAATTCGAGGGTGCCACCAAGTGCCTCTGGGACCCTGACTGCTATAATTGCGTGCGTCCTTCTAAGGCACTAAATAATTTTTACATTATTTTTAATTGTGTAGTTTCTACATTTTAGTGGAGTTTCCCCTGTATAAAATACTGTTGTTAAGAAAACATTTCGTTCTTTCTTAATACATTTATGTGGTTTCCGGATTCTTACTATTATAAATACCACAAATATGCAAATATGTGAGTATTTCCTTGAAGTAAATTCCTACTACAGTTTCTGGGTTATATTGTATAAACTATTTTAAGGCTTTTGATATGCATTATGTATCAAAATGTACCTAGCTTCAATTTTTGTTCTTTGATTGCTAATAAACTGAAACATTGTTTTAGTTATATTTTTATTTCTTCTTTTGGGAACTGTTTGTTCATGACCTTAATCATTTTCTTTAGTGGAATAATACTTTTTTCTTATTGATTTATAATGGCTGTTTATATATTAAGAATATTAATCTTTTGTCATCTGTTGGAATATTATTTCCTAGATTGACTTTTATCTTATTTATTGCCATTTGATAATTTTATGTTTGTGTATGAGAATCCAAAAATTTCAGATTTTTGTCTCTTAAGAGATTTCCATTTTATTGTCTTTGGTTTCTTTTTTTACTTTTAATTTAACAAGACCTTTAATATAGCATATAAATAGTTTACATTATTCTTCTCCTTCTTTCATAGTTTTGTATTTCATGTGTAACTATTTGAGCTGTCTGGAATTTTTTTCTTTTTGAATAGTCAATTGTTTTCATCTTTGTATTTCCCTAATTTAAATCCCAATTTTATAATACATTAAATATTTACTCATAATTGGATTTCTTCCTGGAGTGTCAATTCTGTTTCATTTAACTGTTTATTCTTGTGAGAGAGCCGTATTTTTTAATTATTGTAGTTTCGAAAAATCAAATGGGACATGCTCTTCTGTGCACCCCATTAACTTTCTTTTCAAAAAATTTCTTGACTATTCTGCTACATTGATTCTTCCAAATGAAGTTGAGACTTACTTTGTAAACTTTCACTAAAAATTCAAAAATTTTATTGGAATTACTTTGTCTATAAAAATTGATATTTTAAAAATATGAAATAATTTCAACTAAATATATAGGTATCTTGTTATTGATTCAGCTTTTTTATAAGTCAAGATGTCTTTAATATTAAATTTTTATCATTTTTCTCCATCTATATTTATGATTTAAGGTAGATCTTATTTAATTTGTTTAGAAAGAGCATCTTGATTTAAGTTGATTTAAATATGGTTTTATGGTTTTTTAATTTAAAAATATTTATTTAAATTGTGGTAAAATATATAGCCATAAAATTATTGTTTTAATAATTTTTAAGTGTACAGTTCAGTGGCATTAAATACATTCACATTGTTGGATAACCATCACCCCCATCCATCTGCAGAGCATTTCTTGTTTTGCAGAACTGAAACTCTGTCCCCATTAAACACTAACTCCCCATTCTCCTCAGTCCCTGGCAACCATTATTCTGCTTTCTGTCTCAAATTGACTACTGACTTTCATATGAGTGGAATCATGCAGTTTTTGTCCTTTTGTGATTGACTTATTTCACTCAGCATCGTATCTTCAAGGTTCATTCACTTTGTATCATGTGTCAGAATTTCCTTCCTTTTTAAGGCTGTGTAATTTATCATATATACGATAGATTTTCTTTATATATACACACACATATATTTGAATGAATAATTATATATATATATTATTCATTCAAATATATGTGTGTGTATATATAAAGAAAATCTATCGTATATATACATGATAGATTTATTATTTATATATCATATATATATTAATTATATATATATATAATTATATATATATATTGGAATATATATATATTCCATCCATTCATCTATTTGATGGACACTTAGATTGCTTCTACCTTTTGGCTATTGTGAATAATGCAGCTAAAAACATGGGTATGCAAACATCTCTTCAAGGTTCTGCTTCAATTCTTTTGGGCATATACCCAGAACTGACATTGTTAGATCATATGATAATTCTATTTTTAATTTTTTTGAGGAACCCTCATAGTGTTTTTCATAGGGCTACACCATTTTACACTCCCCCCATCATTACATTAGAGTTTCAATTTCTCCACATCCTCACCAACCAACACGTTATTTTGTATTTCTTTTATACTAGCCATCCTAATTGGTATGAGGTGGTATCTCATCGTAGTTTTTTTTTTTTTTTTTTTAAAGACAAGTGTTTATTCTTAGGAGCAGTATAGTTTTTTTGTTTGTTTGTTTGTTTGTTTTGGTATGTGGGTAGCTCCCTGACTGGGAATTGAACCCAGGCCGCAGCACTGACAGTGCCAGCTCCAAAGCCTTAAGCCACTACACCACCAGGGAACTCCCTCATCGTATTTTTGATGTGCATTTCTCTAATGATCTAGCAATATTGGCCATCTATATATTTTCTTTGGAGAAATGTTTATCAAGTCCTTTGCTCATTTTTGAATCAGGTTTCTTTTTCTTTTTGTTTGTTTCAGCAGTTCTTTATATTTTCTAGATATTAATCCCTTATCAGATACATAATTTGCAAATATTTTCTCCTATTCTGTGATTTGTCTTTTTATTCTGTTAATAGTGTTCCTTTATGCACAGAAGTTCTTTTAATTTCCAGGAAATCCAATTTTATATTTTTTCTTTAATTGCTTGTGTCTTTGGTGTCATATTTAAGAAATAATTTAAAAATCCAGTGTCATGAAGAATTGCACCTGTATGATTCTTCTAAGAGTTTTATAGTTTTAGCTCTTACATTTTGGGTTAATTTTTGTTTATGGTGTTAGATAAGGGTCCAACTTCATTTGTTTGTTCACTCCTGTCTGTACTCAGTTTTCCCAGCACCATGTCTTGAAAAGACTGTCCCTTCCCTTATTCATTGGTCTGAGCACCCTTGTTGAAAATTATTTGACCATGTTTGCAAGGGTAATTTCTGAACTCTAGTCTATTCCTTTGATCTATAGTCTGTCTTTACACCAGTACCATACTGTTCTGATGACCACAGCTTTGTAGTAACTTTTGAAATGAGAAAGTGTGAACCCTCCAACTTTGTTCTTATTGTTCTTCTGGTTTAGCTATTCAGGGTCCCTTGAGATTCCATGGGAATTTATGATGGATTTTTCTATTTTTGTAAAATTATTATTGGGATTTTGATAGGATTGCATTAAATCTGCAGATTGCTTTGGGTAGTGTTGACGCCTTCACAATATTGTCTTCTAATTCATAAAAAGGGGATGTTTTTCCCTTATGATGTGTTTTTTAAGACTGTACATTAGAAATTATCAAATAGTATTTTGGCATTGAGATTATAATTTTTAAAGGAATAATTATATTAATAGATATATTAATATTCAACCATGATTACATTCCCAGGATAAAACCAACTTGGTCAACCATTCTTTTATCACATTGTTGGACTTGACTTTGCTAGGGTACTTAAGATTTTTGCTTTTCTATTCCTAAGTTTGGTAATTACTTTTTAGACTTTGTTAGGTTTTGCTACTACACTTGTGTTAGTTTTATAAAAAGTACTGGAAATCTTCCTATACCTCTAATGGTGAGATATCTGCATGGGAAATATCTGCACCCATTAAGTTTCATAGCAGGTGTGAATTTCACACTGGTTCAGAGATACAAATATATAACTGTCTTCATTTCTCCCTAACAGACATTTAGTTCAAGACAACCCATTTCTGCTAATGAAAGAAAGCTTACTCATAAATTTGGCCACTTTTGTACTGTAACATGTCAATTCAGAGTATAAACTGCAATTAATTCTATATTCTCTTCTCTTTCCTCTTTCTTCTCCATGAATTCCAGGAGGTTTACTCACCTTTCTAGCATGAGGTGAGTTACTTGGTCCTTTTGCCAGCTCCGGCCTCTGATTTGTATTGCCATGTGCTGGCATCTATTGCAGATGTGCCCAACCCAGTTCTAGCCTGTGAACACTGTGGATCCAGGCCCTCGTGACAGGACTCTCCAAGTTTGCCTACATGCCTACTACTTCTCTTGTCCCCTAGAGCTTGACTGCTTTTCCCCAACTTCCTAGGGTGTAAGGAGCAAGTTAGGCTACATTTACCCAGATGGTCCATTCGGTCATTTTGATTTCACCAACCTTGTTCTGTGTCCCCCAACACCTGTTGGGCCATGGAGAGACTGTCTATGGGTCTCTCTGTTCTGGGACTCCTTAAACCTACCCAGAGTTTCTCTCACCCTGGCCCTCAGTTTCAAGCAGGGGAGATCCAGGATGCTGAGCACTCTTCAGAGACTCTTTGTTTAATGCCTGTTAATATAACCTTCAAATCTCCTTCCTCGGTCAGCTGGTTGTACTCATTCTTTTTAGGATGAGAAAAGTGTCCTTTTGTGACCATAAACTCTATATTCTCAATGGTTTCATCAATGTCCTTTGATCTGTAAAGTCAAGTTTTTAAAAATACAAAACAAATTTAAACTTCTTTCTCCAAAATCTGGTTCTTGAATATCAAGTGTTTGTTTGACAATTAGGCTTTGTCTCACCACCAGAGTAGAACCTGCTTTGAAAGTCAAAGCTGAGCAATGCCTTCCCTGTCCCACTCTCCTTACCGAATCCATACAGCAATGAAGGCCTTGGAGTTAAAGATGAATGACAAGCTGCAGGGCAAGTAAGAGAAACCAGGAGTTACTTTTAATTTAAAAATGTATCAGTTAATGTTAAATGAAACATCCTGCTATTTTAGAAATCACCTCGTAAAATCACCTGGGTCTAGTACGTACCCAAAAGGTAATTTTTTGATAACATTTTCAAATTTTTCATTTTTGTCTCTTTGTGCTTTTCATTTTTTATTTTTTGTAAATTTAAATACCTTATGTATTCTGAAAAGCTATCATCTTTATCAATGTTTTCAAATTGATTAGCATAATGGTGTATGTTATTTATAATTAAAAAAAATACTTTTGCATCTGTCATTGTATCCCTTTCCTCACATTTCTCTCTTTGGCCTGCATCTGTAATGGCTTAGCTGTAGAAAAGAATATCTTTCTAACTGGGGTAAGCAGAAAGGAAACCATGTCAGTGTGGAAAATAACTTACAGAACTGTTGGGAAGAGAGAAGAAACAGATTTAAGGTTGACCTCCCAAAGAGCTTCCCAAGGCACATGTGCACCCTCAGGGTGTCCTTAATATGGACCCACCCCCAAACCCCTTTTATTAATAACACTTGGTAAGAATAATCTCAATGATGTCTCACAAAACCCCATGAGGCAAGATAAAAACAAAGACCACTGAGTCCATGGTCTTCATGTCCACAAACAGGCCCAAAGGGCCAGGACTTGATATCATTTTCTAAGTGCAGGGTAACCGTGGGTCAAAGTAGAGTTGGAATGAGCCATTATGTTTTGGTGGTCATTGCAGGTAAGTACCTAAGACCCTCTTTCAAGAAACAGCAACTGGTAACTTTTTCAGGCCAGTCTGGTGTCCTAAGGAATCTGGGCACAGAACCAGAGTGGGACACAGTTAGTTTTGAGGGAATGTCTGGGCTACACTGTCTCTCTGGGCTCCTTTGAATGGTTTGAGATGTTGGTGCTCTTCTGAAAGGCACTGGGGGTGGGGGTGGGGGCGGGCGGGGCGCAGCTGGCGTGAACTCCGGAGAAACTTTACTCTCAGTCTCTTCCTGTAGTTTTCCCTTCCTTTCTTATGGCTTTTGGTCTTTTTCTCATTTAATTTGGAAGAGCTCTTTATGAATTCTGGATGTGGAGCTGTTATTGGCTACATGCAAGGCAGTATTTTATATCTAGGGTCTCTTGATGAAAAAAACACTTTTTGTTTTAAATATAGTCAATTTTATAGATAATTTTCATATCATTTGTGTCTTTTCTGTCATATTTCCTTCCCCACCTTAACATCATAAAGATACTCTCCTATATTTTCCCCCTAAACTTTAAAATTTTTCTATTTTACTATTTTTATTTTTTAATTCACCTGAAATTTGTTCTATGTAAAGTATGGTGTCATAATCTATTTTTATTTTTACATATGGAAATTCAGTTGTCCCAGCACCATCTATTGGATAGTCTGTCCTTTCTCCATTGACTTCAAACATCATTCTGTCCATAGGGAGTTTGTAATAAGCAGACAAGATTACTGAGTGTGTGCAACGGGAAACTGCTTAAAGCACATTCTTCTGATATCCCTGATTCTGTGCGTTTTGTGGACTTGAGCAACTTTTCCAACTCCATAAATTGTAGATAACTAAAAGCAATGTGAAATGATTCTTGTATAAGACATGTGAATAAACTCTGTCTTGTGGAGGTTCAATTGACTTCCATTTCCCACGCTCCTTTCAATATTCCTTTCCTGATCTATAGTGTGTCCGTTCCTTGCAATGCCCTTTGAACTGGTTGTGAGATGCTACCAGTTCTCTCATTAAATGAGTTAAATGAGAATTTTAACATGTGTTCACTTTATATCCATATGAGAGTGATGAGTTTACCTTTTGTGAACGTTATGCTTCAGTAGTCACATATAGATGACATGTAGTTTTAAGCAAACACAGAAGGAAATGATTGTTAGGTAGTGATTATTCACTTTATATAAGTGAATAATTATATATAATTCCCCCATGAGCAATTATAATAGGATCCAATTCACAAGTGTTCAGACATTTTTCAGGAGCACAGCCCTGAGTACAGAGCACACTTACATCTGTGACAGTGCTCTGGGTAGGCAGCAGGTAAAAATCAATCAGAATTCATATTCTGATATGTATCATCAGATACATAAGGAAATTTTCCAATGTTGTGATGATGGTATACTCAACACTGGGCATCTGGAATCAAGGCACCTGATTCAACAAAGCAAAAGACATGAGCTTCCCAGAAGCTCCCATTCGTCCATTCATTCCTCAACAAATATTTACTGAGCACCGGCAATGTGCAGCATTCAGTACTGAAGTGCCGTGGAGAAATAAAGAAGTAAAAGGTCCTTTGGTCTAGTTGAAACTAATTCCCTAATTCCATAGGTGAAATTAACCCCGTGGTCTCTACACAGACAGATAGGATAGGATATCACGAAACGATACATTATGAGAGATGTGATATATTCATTAGATATGAGTAGGTCAAAAAGCAAGTTTCAATGATGCCACCTGTCTTAACCAGCTTGGGGAGAAGGGAGGAGCCCAGCTTAGAGGAGAGTGAGAATTTCCACTTCTCCCCATCACGGACAGGGGCACATTGTCACTGCTGGCAGAGTGGGGCTGACGTCTTTCCGGCCGTGCCATGCTCTCAAGGTGGTCATCTGTGAGGGCCCCAGTGGGTGTAGTGACTAGGTGTCCTACAGAGAAGGATCTCCTTCAAGGAACCCTGGAGGAAGCTGTGGTGTAACCTGTTTATAATTCAAGTTTCATATAATCTATTAATTTAATAGACAATTTAATGACTAAAGGAAGGCAGTGTCATCGCCAAGTGGCATTTTGCCTGGGGATCCCAAGCCCCTCAAAGGAAGAATTTCCCCAAAACCCCTGCCACTACAAAAACATCATAGCTGCTGTCAAGGAATTTAGCATCTACTTGAGAGGCAAGACTCACATAGGTAGAAAGTCAAACAATGGCATGTCAGCTTAAGTGTTACAGGTCTGGAGGACCACTTGAAGAAAGACTGAAGAAGGAAATGGGCATGAGGTGGGCCCTGGAGAGAGGTCAGAGGGTATTGGAGAGAAGCCAATTAAAGGAAGGCACAGGACATTCCAGAGCAGGGGAGGGTGGAGTCCCTGGGATAGAGTGGGGAGCAAGCCAGAGGGGTCCTAGTGGCAATGCAGTGCGGGGAGCTTGTTGGTGGAGGAGTGGTATTTCTCCAGCATGAGAATAGGACTGGAAAGTAGCTCCCACAGTGTGCTTGCCCTGAGAAGCAGCAGGCAGGGTTAGCCTGCACGTAAGCAGGGCTCCTTCTGGGCCACCCAATATGGGAAATCCCTCTAAAGCCCCTCCCTCTCACATCTATCCAAAAACACCCAGACTGTACATGCAGATGGGCTGGGCCCAGGCTGGCCTTTCAGGGGGGCCCCATTCCCTCCCATCAGGTTGCTTTCTTCTCCCACAGGATCAACGAGGGAGGCCCCCAGTGGCCTGGAAGGAACCCTAAAAGTGGGACACAGGGCTTATCAGAGGCAGTGAAGTCAAATTCCGCCATATTCATGATGCTGTCTGGGGTCATCTAATAAACACAGAAATGCCAAGTCCCGGTGCTCAGAGGAGAAAGAGCAGAGGCCTAGAGTCTCTGGCTTCATATCCAGCCCTCTGTTTGCTAGCTGTGCGCCCTGGGCAAGTTTCTCATACTCTCTGTGCCTTGGTTTCCTCATCTGAAAAATGGGGCTATAACTCCATACTTCATGAAGTATTTGTGAGGTTAAAGAGGGAACGTGAAAGAGTAGATACCAAAGGCTCAAAAGAGGTAAGTTAATACGAATTAACCCAGTGAGTTTTTGAATATTTACTAGCAGAATTATTTAATATATATAAAATCATTTATATATAATTATTTAATAAACACATGTAACACACACACACACATACACACACACACACACGTTATCTCCTAAGCAGAACCCTAATGTAGAAAACAGATCAATGCTCCTGGTTGGACCTTTCCCTCCCACACCCCCAAAAGTGGCTGAAGCAGCTCCATGGAGTACAGGTTGAAGACACTCCTGACCCAAGGGTGGAATTCCTCTGCCATGGCCTTAGCATAGCACCACAGGACCTGTGTCTAAACATTTTACTGATGGGTCTGTATGGTTCCCCAGGTGGCCCAGCAGGGAGCGGGCCATCCCATCCCTGGGAACCTCCCTGATGCTGGGCAGAAAGCTGCCTCTGGTCACTCAATTCATCTCTCCTCCAGAGTCACAGAGGATGTGGCTCCTCCAGCCTCTCCACCTGTATCTACTTGGGGTTGCTTTGGGAAATAACTACACCTGTAAATGCCACATATAAAATAAGACAGTCTGCCTGACTTTCCCAGAGGATCCACTTTGTTCCCAGCCGGTACTTTCCTTATAAAGCCCCCTGTCCAGGTAGGCATCCTGGATAAGACCCAGAGAAGGCCAGGAAGGCCACCCTCATTTTCCCTCTTAGGTCTCAAATGCCTTTGCGGGTGATGAGTAAGAACCTGGCTTCGTCCTTCATGCCTTGCCTGAAGTCTGCGAATGCTCTGAAATGCGAGCCAGGCATCTGGCCTCGACTGCCCTTTCTGTTGGAGGTTTTGGGCCTCATGGCTTGGCTACCTTCACTCCTCCACGGGGCAGTGCTAAGCAATCAGCTCTCAAAGCAAATGCTGCTCAGAGGGATGGATTGGGGCGAGGACTTGTTGGAGAGGCGCTTTGCAGCCCCGGCGGTGAGCACTGAGGCAGGGGCAGGTGTATGTGTGGAAGGGGCTGATCTAACGACACTCTACAGGGACACAATCAGGTGTCAGAGAGCTCCAGGCTCTGGCAGGCTGGAGAATTTGATGCACGAGTTCTAGTTCTCCCTCAAGGAAAATGAATGAGCTCTTCGGAAGCAGCCTCAGAGATGCATTGCAAATATTTCCTCCATGTGAAGTCGTCCTCAATTCTGGTCTCATTTCCCTCCAGTGTTTCTACTATTTGGTCTGTTTTATTATAGTTTTATTATAGTGAAATCAGGCTGCCTGATTTCACTATTGGTTAAGTAAATACCCATCTTTCCCATTAAACTGTGGAGACAAACATTGTATTGTATTTATCCTGGAGGAAATCCCTAGAGCTTAGAATACTTTGCACATGGTTGGACCCAGTGGGTGTTTAAATTGGCAACTATTCCAATCACCTTTCCCAGAAGGGACCAGCTAAAGTCATCTCCAAAAAAATAAATAAATAAAAATAAAGTCATCTCCAGACCCAGTTTAGAGCTCTTATTATTATTTTTTTTAATTGCACAATGACATAGTGGCAAGGGGTGATCATCCTTAGAGGTACACAGTACTTACCCCAGAGAGGACCCGAGTGACCAGCTATCAGCTGAATGAATTAAAGACTAGGATGAGACATGGAGAAAAGTGTCAAAGAGGGAGGATCCAAAATGCCGTATGGACATTGTAGTTTGGGTGAATCGTGAATCAGAGACAGAGCTCGTTACAACAAAAGGGTGTGTTTGTCCATAGGCCTTTGGACTGAAGCTGGGAAATGCGGGTGACCCAGGGTAGTCTAATGAGAAGGTAAGAACACAAGATTTCTATTCAGCGAGATGTGAGTTGGGATCTAGCTAACTATGTGACCCCAAGCTTAGTTGCAAAATGGGGATAATGGTGCCCATGTCATATGGCTATGGGGAGGATTAAATGAGATAGTGCTGGCTACGTGCCCTCACACTGCTTGGCACATGGTCAGTGCTGTCACTACCTCCTGGATAGCTGAGGTGGCCTAAGGCATCCAGGAGGAGCAGGGCACCCAAAGACAGAAAGCAGAGGTGGAAAAGACTGTCCTTCTCCAGTCATTGCTTTTTGCAGAGAGCTCAGGAGATGTATGGGCATCTGAGTGCCCACAGCTGGTATAACGTCTGCTCGTTCCACAGTCTCCTCTTGAAGCTCTGCTGGGATGAGGATCCAGGAACATTTCTGAGCCTCTGTTGAGTGCAGCAAGGTGATAGCAGCTGACACTGGCCAAGCCAAGCAGATCTTATGGCCTCTCTGCAGACCTATAGCTCAAGGACCCCCTTTTGGGGATTATCTGGAAGAAACAATCTTACTGACCTGTCATCACCTGCTGGCATTTCATGAGCTGCTGTCTTGCAGTGTTGATAGAACATGTCTCTTTTTGTTCTCATCAGATTTAGAATATTTCTCAGTTGAAGGGAGAAAAGATAGAAGAAATACACCATGTGCCAAAAGCGATGCTCCCCCGTCCCTCCTTCCGTACATGACCACCCCATGACCCGTGCGTTAGTATGCCCACTCTCAAGGTGAGGAAGTGGACTAGAGAGAGGAAGGAGCTTGACCAAGGTGGGGTAGCAAGGAGGGCTTGTTGGAGAAGGTAAGTGCATAAATCACCTTTTTTTTTTCTGGCAAGAAATGGCCTTACTAAAAAAAAAAATTAAATGTTGAGGTAACTTGGGTTAATAATATTATATAAATTTCAGCTGTACATATTGTAATTCTACATCTGTATACTCCATTGCATGCTCACTACTCAAAGCCCAGTCTTCTGTTGCATACATTTCACCCCCTTTACCCTCATTCTCTCCTCCCGCCCCCTTGTCCCCTCTGGTAACCCCCATTCTGTGGTCCGTGTATGAGTTTGTTTTGGTTTTGTCTGTTTGTTTCTTTTTGTTTGATATTTCACATATGAGTAAAATCATATGGTTTTTGTCCTTTTCCATCTGACTTATTCCAATTAGCAATGATACCCTCACAATCCATTTATATGGTCACAAATGGCAATATTTCACCATATATGTATATCACATCTTCTTCATCCATTCACCTGCACAATGGACACTTAGGTTGTTTTCATGTCTTGGCTATGGTGAATAATGCTCAAAGGGTGCGTTTATTAAATGCATATAAGGGTGCATTTATCTTTACAAATTAGTGTTTTCAGGTAAATACCCAAAAGAGGAATCACTGGATCGTATGATAGTTCTATTCTTATTTTTTTTTAAAGAATCTCTTATTTAAGGAACAACCAACTCCCCACCATGCCATAGTTTTTCTACCTGTAGAATATTCTCTTACTTTCTGTCCAGTACTTGGAGATGTTGTAAGGCTGCATAACAGAGCCGCTGCCTCTAAGATCCTCTGATCCAACCTAAGGCCCACACACTGTCCCCACCCCTACCCTCCTCGGTCACCTGTGCTCAGTGCATCAGCAATTCCATCCTTCAGTGCACCAGCCCCTGGGGCCATTCTAGGCGTCAGTGCCCTTGCACATGGGATACCTTTCTACTGTTCTTCTCTCAAAGCCTTCCTTGTTCATCACTCCTGTAGGATAACTGTAGCCTCCATCTTGACTGTACCTGTGGGATTTTAATTTATAGAGGTGACTGAGTGATGACACAGAGGTCAATTCCATTGACAGAAGAATTTATTACTGACGACTTCCAAGAGAAAAGGGCATAGCACACCAGCTGGGGAAGCACCGGGGTCTATCGGAAGGCAAAGGGACAATGGGAATGCATGTCCCAGAGCCTTTCCTTTCCTTCCATGGGAAGAAAGGGGCGAGACAGGTCAAACGGCTGAACCAGCTCAGGATTGGATAGTTCCAATAATATGAGCAGGCTCTGGGCCATAGGGGTGTTCTCTAGTTATTTGGTACCTGGCCCTGGGGTAATTAGGGAAGGTGGGTTATTGCCTTGGTGGGTGAGAGTGAGGTGAAGGAGGTGGTGGAGGGGACAGACTCAAGATTGGTCGGTTTGTATATGAGAGGTGTGTTCTAAGGAGCAATGTTCAGTGTCTCTAGGAATCAGCTAACTCTGGGTGGAGAAGTGTCACCCAGCCAGCAAGCCTCCCAAGATGGCAAACCAAGATAAAATGCATAAAATAAAGTACAGGGTTAATACACCCTCCCCTTCACCCTAGGGATGCTTCTGGGGGTGAACTCAGCAGACGGTTGGCAGTTTGGGGTGGTTTGTTTTGATGCTAACGTTCCTTGCTCAGCCGTGAGCTCAAGAGGAGGGTCTGAATCTTTTTTGTCTTTGTACCTTGAGCATCTGACAAGTGCCTGCCACCGATCGATGTGGAATATAATGAATCTCGGGCCGGGCTGCTCATTAGAATCCCACGAGAAGCACTTAAAAACTACTAAGGTCTGGGCCTGACCCTCAGAGTTTCTGACTTAACTCATCTGGAGTATCTGAATTTCCACTGGTTCCTTGAATTTCCTGGGAGGAGTTTTTCAGAAGGAAACCAGGGTTGTGGTCCCAGATGTGGTCATTAAAAACACAGCAGGAAACCCAGGTTCTGAAAGCCAGGGACTTGCCCTGGGCTTGGTCACCTGTTACAGGAGCACTGACTGCTCGTTCTGGTAGAACATGACCTGCTGACTCAGCAGGCCCAGCAGACCCTGGGCTCAAACCAGGGTTGTTGTGTGCTCTCCTGAGGCTCCAAGCCATGCTCACTGGGGAAGGGGCTCTTGAGCTACTCTGAGTAAGGCTCCCAATCCCATCTCCCTCCTGCTGGTGTCCACGTGCCTTTTGTTCTGCATAGCGAAACGCTGTATGTCTCTCTCCTGGACTCTGGTCTCAGTGGTTTCCCTCTCTATCCCTCTGCAGCATCCTCTGTGTGCATCTCTAGTGCCTCTTCTGCTCACCTCACAGTGTATCTTGAAAGGTGGGAGAAAAGGTAAGAGTATCATCTCTGTGGTTTCCACTCTTTTCCTTAGGATATTTGGAAGGAGGAAACCCTCCATTCTTCTTTTCCTATTCTCTTCCACCCTACCTATTAGCTCCTCTCTGGAACTTTCTGGAACTTTCTCCAACTGCCTCTCCAACTGCCTCTCCAACTGCCTCTCCAACGACCAACTGCTGCAACCTCCTCTCCTGCTACTTCAGGAACCTCTCCAGTACTCCCATACCCTCAACGCTGTCGGATCCTGATTGCGTTTGATCCCTGCCTTCTTCAGCCCAGAGACTTCCCAGTATTTCTCACCTCCCTGCACCCACCACCCAGTAGCTTCCACACTACTCGGGGTAAGTACCAGGGCTCTTTCCCACTGGTGTGAGGCAGGGACCTTCCATAAGGACCAGCGAGAGACAGAAAGGACAGGAACATCTAGAGGACAGAACTGTGACCTGGAAGAACCTAAGAGAGTTGGTGTTTAGGGTGGTATTTCCAGTTTCTCAAATCTGATGATTTGAGACTATATGTGGGATTTCTACGTGCTTGTCCCTGAGCATCTACCTTTACGAGAAAGGGTGCTTTGGCCCATTTCTTGCTGCTTCTAGACTCTGGTCTGGGATAAGCATTACTGATTTCAGATCGGACAGGCCTTGGTTTCTGTTCTTTCTGTTTCTGATTTCTCTTTCCATGGGAAGAAGCAGAGATTGGATCTGTTCACAAAAGGAGTGGGTAAATACACAGGGCTGGTAGACTGTAAGTTCAATTCTTTTTTTAAAAAATATTTTTATTATTGTTAGACTTATTGGAGTGACATTGGTTAGCAAGAATAACATAGGCTCCAGGTGTACGATTGTACAGTTCCTCGTCTTCTAAGTTCAATTTTTACCTCCATGAAGACAGACAAAATTCTCAATCTTCTGAGGATGACACGGCAGCCAATGAACCCGAAAAATGCCACCATTTCATAGTGCATCTGGGGCCTTCCACTCTGTGGATGAAGTGATTCATGCATTAATACATACAATTTATTAGCCAATGGTTGGTTGCTGAGACCAACAAGCTGAGGCTCCCAGAAAGGAGAATTTGTGTCCCTGGAGAGAAGGTGGCCATCTGCACACCAAGGACTGAGGCATTAGGAGAAACCAACCCTGGTGACAACATATATGAAATACCCCAAGTTAATGTCATACTCAGTGAAAGACTGAAAAATTTCCCTAAAGGTCTGGAAGAAGCCCAATATATTAGTTTGCCAGTGCTTCCATAGCAAAATACCACAGATTTGATGGCTTAAACAGAAATTTATTTTCTCATAGTTCTGAGAGCAAATAGTATTGGAACACCTGGATAGCTACATGCAAAAGAATGAAATTGAATATTCTGACACTATTTACCTGAAAACAGCATCAGATCCCACAGGTTACCTATAAGACGCCCCCCCTTTCAGATGCCAATCTCAAGTTCAGGTTGTCACCTGGGCTTCTGACCTACCAGCTGTAGGCGAGCAGTTCCAACAACCCACTTCTTGGGTTTGATTAATTTGCTAGGGCAGCTCACAGAACTCAGAGAAACATTCTTCTTACTAGAACACCAGTTATTAAAAATATATATTTAACTCAGGAAAAGCCAGATGGGGCAACGTATGTGAAAAGGCCACAGAGCTTCCATGCTCGCTGAGCATGCTACTTTCCCCGAATCTCATGAGTTCACCAATATGGAAGCTCTCCAAACCCCATCACTTGGGTTTTTTTATGGAGGCTTTATTACATTAATATAATTGATTGAATCATTGGCCACTGGTGACTGATTTGACCTCAGGCCCCTCTCCCCTCTATGGAAGTGGCTGAAGTGAGGGGGACCAAAACTTTTAACCCTCTGAACACATGGTTGGTTACCCTGGAATCCAGGGGGACTTGGCAACTGCAGTTCAGAGATTCCAGAGGGTGTTAAGTGGAAAGGTTTAGGAAGAAGGGGAAGTGTGGGAGTCTGTGTCTGGAGAAAAAAAGGAGGTGAGCCCTGGGCAGTGATGGGTGGGAAGGCGGGGTAACAAGCACAGGAGGCCTGGAAGGATGAGAGGGGGTCTAAGAGTCCCAAGAGCACTGGTCCAGCAGCTCCTGGGGTCTGGAGGGACTGAGGCACTCAGGAAGCCAACAGGCTTTGCCTCAGCAATAGTGCTGGGAGCAGCCCAGGTAACTGAAGGAAGATAAGGGGGCTTCAGGGGTGGCCACCGAGCGATCTGGAGATGGGAGCTTCCTGAAGAGGGGCAGGCTGGTGATGGGAAGGGGGGCTGTGCCTCCCCCAGTTTAACGTGGCTTCTGGATCTGGGACTCTGAGTATGAAGCAAAGTCCTGTGAATCCCCGAGAGAAGGATCAGATTCAAAAATACCAAGAAGCACTGCATCCACTCAGACCTCTCTGTACAAAAACAAGCCAGAGAAAGTTAGATAAATAAGCAAAAGGGATCCAGGGCCAGGCGCCAGCCTGAGTGGTTGGTTTCCTACTGATGTTTATAGAGAGTTAGGAGCTATTAAGTGAAAATAAGGACCATCAGAAACAGAAGTGGCAAGCTCGTCAGGCATTCAAACAAGAATTTATGAAGGAGCTAGACTTCATAGGCTGACTGTCCCATTTCAAATGGTACCTAGGGTCAGCCTACCGACACCCCCTCACCCCCACCCTCAGACAGCCATTCATTGCTAATGCTAAGGGCTGTTGGCACCCAGGAGAGTTTTGGCTTCTCTAGTGGCCATCACTTTAAAGACAAGTTTCTCTTGGCCTTGGAAGACCATTCTGGCCTCATTGTCCTCTGACTCGGGCTGTCCTGTGAGCGCCATGAGGACAGGGACCCCCATACCCCAGGGGAGGAGGGGAATGGGGACCAGCACGTGAGAGGTGCTCAATACCTATTGGCAAAATGGGTGGCAAATGAATGAATGAATGAATGAATCTGTGGGAGAATACTCACATCATCCATAATTTGTTGAGTGTTCCCTGGTGCCAGGTACCTCACCTTCCAGTATTCATTTCATTTCATTCTCACAACCTTCTTGTGAGGAGGCTACCCGGAGACACTTTCCAGTCGGGGAGTTCTTGGGAATGAGCTCTCTGTCGGGGAGACCTCATCATACTTCAGGGGGTCTTGTTATTGAGAAATATGTTTAATTTGTAGCTCAAAAGCAGGGCTATTTGCTAGAAGTTGAAATCCTGGGAGCAGGAATTCAACCGGAGAGCAAGCTATCCTGAAACTAGTTTCTCTAAAGCTCTGACTACATGTGCTTTGTAACTATGACCTCATCTTCCTTAGCAAGGCACAGGGGCTAGGGTCAGATTACTTGTTTTTTGCAAGGCAGAAGTGGTACATTCTAGAGAGGCATAGCCTAGCCCCTCCCACTCCCTCCCACACCAGCAGCCTGAAGGAGCTCAGGGCAGAACCCAGGAGTCCTCACTTCTCTGCTGGTGGACCACCCCCTTGCACTCCCCCATGCCCCTGACTCAGAGAAGGCGCAGATCGGATCAATTGGAAAGGCTGTGGGAGAACCACCTTTGATCTTCCCCTGTCGGCTTTGGTTCTGATCAGAGTCCCACTGGCTCCTTCCTGCAGGCCTGTTTCCCCGAGGAGTTCAGTGTGGCTCAGTCCCAAGCCCCCCCTGCATCCCAGCACAGCACTGGTGCAAGCTGTCCCCTTCCCTATCAGCTCCACTGGCCTCTTCTCCAGAGACTATTATTTTGGGAGAGTGCTGAGTTCAGCACTGCCGCAAGGTGCAGTCAGACGCGCCCTTCTGTCCTCAGCTGGCTCTTCAGTGCTGGCCTCGGGTGGGGCAGCCCTGCCCCCCACGCAGCAGCCCCTCCTACACAAGATCGCTGTGTCCGAGTGCACCCACCATCAGACAGCCCCGAGGCTATCAAGACAGGTGGCAGAGGAACTGTGGGCTGGAGAAGCAGAGCTGTCCAAGGGGCACAGCCCAGCCAAACCCTGCTCCTAGAAAAACAACCAAGGTCAGGCTCTTGCAAGAATCCCAGAACCTGCCCCCCGCCCGAAGCCTGGGGTCACCAGCTTCCCAGGGTGTCTTACAGCCAAAGGAGTAGGCTGGTCCTTAGCCAACCAGACACACACACACACACACACACACACACACACACACACACACACGGGGCAAGCGGTGAGGGCAGGATGAGGAGTTGTACCGAGAGGCTTATATAAGCACCTCTGCTTTGCAACCCGCTCTCAGCCCTGGCAGCCAGGACTAGAGTGACAGCAGAGTCTTGCTCTGACAGAGGAGGGGCCTCAGCCAAGACTGCAAATTGAGTCTAGCTTGGAGTAGGCCCAGGTCCTCCTGAGGCACTTGGGTCCAGGTGGCAGATTAGCTGCTGGAGCCCAGGCAGCTGCACACCCTGTCCCTCTGATCTGTGTGATACCAGGTGGGCCTCTAGAGCGGGGGCATGTTGGGTGGCAAGGACGCCCCCTGCAGAGGGCCCTGCAGCTCTAAAGGTTCCTTCTGTTCCAGGTACCCATGGGCGGGACAATGAGGCTGGCCATGGCAGCCCTGCTTCTGGGCCTCACGCTGGTCACCGGAGACGAGGAGGACGATGACTCATGTGTATACGAGGCCCTGTCCGACAACGACGCCGTTCTCTGCAAGTAAGGCTAGTGGGACCCGGGGAGCAGCTGGGCAGAGGTCTCAGGGAAGGGTGTTTCCAGAACCAAGTAGCGTCACCTCCTAAGGCAGACCTTGGGGACAAGCAGAGAACGAGTCAGCTCTGGACACCGCCTTGATGGGGGACAGCATTGAGGAAAGGACTTGAACCGGGCTCCTGCTTTCCAAGGGGCGGTCTCTCGGGACTGGGCCGGATGTGGATATGGTCGGCTCCCCCCACCCTTGGCCTCCAAAACTCAGGGATCCCGTGCCCGTCCCCGAGAGGCTGTCCCTCTCTACAGCTCAGAATGCTCCCCGCCTCCAACAAAGTGGCATTTTAAAGAAAAGTGGGAGTGGACAGAGGGCGCGTGCTTGGACTCTCCCTGCGTGAGAGCTGGCTGTTGGCTGCTCCGTCCCCAGGCCCCAGGGGTGTTGGGACAGGCAGTCGTTCAGCGGGTGTGGCCACTGGTTGTCAGAGTTCAGCTCTCTCCTCACCGACTGTTGGTTAGAAAAACCAGTCTTACTTGTCCTGGGCTCGCAGGCCATCCTGAGGGCTGTCCAGGCCACTTTCCTGCCACCCCTCGGCCTGTTCATCTTCCCATTGAAGCCATCAGAAGTGAGAGAGGGAGGAAGAACTACTACTTATTCTGTCTCCTTGTGTACATTTAAATTCTTACAAACATTACTTTTAGAAAGCTAAATTCATGTTTTTTCTTTAAAAATTAGGTAGTTGAATGCAAAACAACCCCCAAAATAAAACAAACAAAAAGATAATATACATTTTGCTCCTATCAGTACATTTCTGAAACTGTTGAAACGGTCTGGGTGCAGCCTTGTGTGGGGGGATGAGGGGACAGTCTGGGTGCAGCCTTGTGTGGGGGGATGAGGGGATGTGACTGCGCCTCACGGGTGGCCCCGGCCCTCTAGGGGCTCTGCTAAGAGGACCCCTCCCGGGGGAAGGGCCAGGCCACGGCAATGGCCCCATTACAGAGTGCCTCTGTTCCTCCCTGTGTCACCCACACTGTGAAACACGTAGAAAGTGATCATAGGTGTGTGGTCACTGAAGGGGACTGACTGGACCCCGGCTGCCCTAGGCTCTGTCCTGTGGATGTCCACATGCTGGACGCTGGTGGCCCATGTGTTACTCTGGGTACCTGCAAGAGTTCTGCTGGTGCTTTAGACTCCTCGACTCACCTTTTATTATCATGAACCTTCTGAGTACGTACTACCACCCTCATTTTGCAGGTGAGGAATCTGTGCAGATTAACCTGGCCGTGGCTGACACAGCTTGCGGAGGCAGAGCGGGGGTCCGACCCCCCTCGCCCGACTCTGCACTCATGCTCCTTCCCCACCGCCTTAGGCTGCTGACCCCACCCCGGGCCCGGAGCTTCCCAAACTCCAGTAAAGGAGGAAAATACTGTCTTAATCCATTCAGGCTCCTGTAATAAAATGCCACAGACTGAGGGCTTATAAACAATAGAAATGTATTTCTCAGTGTTCTGGAGGCTGAGAAATTCAAGGTCAAGGTGTGGGCAGATTCAGTATCTGCTGAGGACCAGCTTCCTGGTTCATAGCGGAGTGCCTTCTGCTGCGTCCTTGCATCGCAGAAGAAAAGCTGGAGCTCTCTGGGGTCCCTACTTCCAAATATCATCACATTTGGGGCTAGGATTTCAACATAGGAATTTGGGGTGGGGGGGACACAAACATTCAGACCATAGCAGGAGCCATTCTTAGGACTCCCTAGAACACACCAGCAGACCCCCAGTTTAAGAAACATGACTTATGACACTAAAGGTATATGCCAGGAAAAGTCTTTTAATTATAAATCATTGTTCCAAAGGGAAGCTTTGTCTATTCCTGTTGAAGATTTTTGTTTGTAAAATATCATTTCCGAATGAGAGCACATCATGGATACATCAGACCCCCGAGGAGGGATCAGTGCCCCCTGCACTGGGACCCCCTCCCCAAGAAAACTGCTCAGCTCAAGCTTCTGACTGATGAGAGACCCCTTCCCCCCGCCCCAAAGCCACTCACTCTTCTTGTGGGTATTCTGTTTCCCAGCTCACTCAAGTGGCTGTGACAGGCCTCAGTCCCTTCCTGCAGCCTCTCCATGGGGCTGGCTATATGACACAGCAGCCAGCTTCCCCCAGAGCAAGGATTTGAGAAGGAGAAGCCACCAACTCCTTGTAATCTTGACAGTGACATCCCAACACTTATGTTTTATTCTCTTTGTTAGAAGCAAGTCACTAAATCCAGCCCCCTCACACAGAGAGGATAACATAAGGAAAACGGGAATCATTGGGGGTATATTGGACACTTCCCCGTCTCAGTTCACCAGCCGGACTGTGTGCTAGTCCCTTTGCTTCCTCAGTTTACTCACCTGGGAGGTGAGAACAATGACAGTGGCTGCTTCAAGGTATTATTGTATGAAATGGAATAATGTGTGATGCACCTGATCTCCTGGGGTGGCCCAATAAATGCCATTCCCTCCCCCGACCCCAGTCCCTTATGTAATGTCAGATAACCCCTCAGCTGGCACTAGAGTCCACCCCCCTCCTCCGACTCTCTCGGATGCCTCCTAGTCCTGACTGAGATGCCCCAAATCTGGGGATGAAGATGAGGACGTGTCCCACGTAAGGCACATCCCGGGAGCGGGAAGAGCACTGGCTGCAGGAAGATGGCAGCTTGAAGGCTTTTGAAGTGGAATGCAAGTTTTAAAGTGTATTGTTACTAAACTTAATTTTTGATTCAGTTTATCTCAGGCTTCTCCAGATCTTTCTTCAGGCCAATTTGATCATCTCCATTTTAACTTTAGCAACTTTGTGCCATTTGCAAATCTAGTAAATTTGCCTTCTGGGTCCTGATCCCAGCCTTTGGTCGAACTCCTGCTCAGGGCAGAGGCCCACACGTGCCTCTTGGCCCATCTGCTACGTGGAGCAACACGAGGGCTTCACGCTCCCTGCTGGCAGCACCCATGGGTATGACGGGGGCTGTGGGGCACAGTCCCAATCCCCAGTCCCCTGGTGTATACCCTGCCAGGGCACTCTCAGTGGCTTTAAGATAGGCTGACCAGACACACTGTTTTAAACAGGACAGAAAACAGTAGTACTGTCCCGTTTCAAACAGTCCTTATGGTCAGCCTTCGGACACGGTGAATTTGTCCGGTGAGACTAGGCTGACCATATGCACTGTCTGAAATGGGGCAGTGCCATTGTTTTCTGTCCCATTTAAAATGGCATGTCTGGTCAGCCTACTTTAAGACCACTCACCAAACATCGACTTGATGACTTTGCTGAACAATTTTAGCATTAGCAATTCTACCGGGATAAAAAGAGGAGACGCATCGTCCCCCGAGGAAGGCCCCATTGGTCCTTCGTTTCCCTCCTCCCTGCCCCTTGGCCTTTCCCAGTGCTGTGTGCTGGATCTCTAGCTCTCCGACAGGGGAGGGTCCCCTCCCTAGCTGCAGTGCAGGGAGTTGTGGCAGAAACACACTAAGTGGCCCTTAAAAGGCTGCTGTGAAGATAAATGAAAACCCGTCCTCTAAAAGTTCTTTGAAAGCTATTAAAACCACACCATCCAAAAGGAATGACTGTAAACTTGGGAAGAGTTAAAAGAAACAAGTCTGCTCTGCAAGGCAGTGATTCAGCTAGGCGGCTTTGGTGAATTGTCCTGCCTCAGTCAGCAGGGGTCTGGGGATTGGGGCGCTGGCCCAAGGAGGAATCATGCATCTGCTGGGTGGTGCAGGCTCTGGTTGCCTTTTCCTAAGGTGGGGTCTCAGAAGCCTCTGGCTAGGTGGGGGTGGAAGGGGGGATGCGGGGCTTCCCCATCAGGAAGTTGTCCTTGCCTTTCTCTCAGGCTCGGACCTTGGGAGCTACTCCCCCAATTACATTCTCACTGGGTCCCCTTCAGTAGGCTGACCAGACACACCATTTTAAATGGGGCAGAAAACAACGGTTCTGTCCCACTTCAAACGGTACGTACCGTCAGCCGAGTCTCACTAAATTCGAGGTGTCAGTAGTCTGACCACATGTGCCATTCGAAACAGGACAGTACAGTTCTTTTCTATCCTGTTTAGAACAGTATGTCTGGTCAGCCCACCCTTCAGACGTCACGCTCAACGGGGAACTGTGGCCAGCTTTGGGTGGCCACTGGTGGGCTATGGAGCTATTCAGCCATGCTGGGCTATTTAGAAAGGCTGAGGACCCAGCCCTCCTCACTCAGTAAATCATCTTAACCAAATGAACCTGTTGACCTTGAGAATGAACGTGTGTGTTAAGAAGAGTTTCTAATGGATACCAGGGCCCAAATTTATAAACAGCCTAGAAGCTATTGGTAAACAGGGGCCTCTGACACAAGCTTAAAAACTGCACTACAGGGATAAGCCTGCACTAAACTGCCTGCCTCCTCTGCCATCCCTTATAAAGAAGTTCCTGGCACCATATTTCAACCAATAGGACTGAGACCTTCCCCCATCCAATAGGAGCTGCACAGCTATAGCCCTATTAGCATCTGCACCAACCAATCAGAGCAGCTCCATTCTGACCAATAAGAACAGTGCTTTTTAGACCAATCAAACTGTGAGGATTTGAAGTCCTCATATGCATGAGAACAGGCCAATCAGGGACCAGGGGTGGGGACTTCTCTATATATGAGGGCTGTCTAGAAAGTATCCTGCCACGTGATGTGAAAAATAGAGGCACTTATGGCGGGACTTTTCCCAGACAGCCCTGGTGTAAGTCAGCTTCCACTGCCTCAGAGGACATCTTTGCCCTTTCCACTGAAGACTGGAGCTGAAGAGATTTCTCGCCTGAGTGAAGCAGAATGTCTAGCTGCATCATGGCACCTCACACCCAGGACTGCCTCATAGCCGTTCTGTTTTATAATGAGCTGTAACACTATTGAGCTATTCCTCAGCTGTACTAAATCACAACTGAGCTGTTTGTACCAAATAAAGTCTCCTTCACTGACGGAGCGATTCCCATTGACTGAATTTACATCGATGAACATCGGTTGACAAACTCTACAGAGACCCTCCTGGGTCTTCATAATAAAAAAATGACAAAAGGGCAGACAGAAAGAGGCAAGTAAAACAAAAAACCAAAACAACAACAAAACGTTGGCACAAGATTTTTTTTACAGTATCTATTTGAAAGCTTGGCTTACATCCCTGTGTTTCAAATACAGGTTAGCCCTTAAGGCTAACTCACTCTGGTGGCATTGTGGGATCAGCCCTCCCACTAAGCCTGATTCTCAGAGCACTTACATTGTTCAGGCCCTTCTTCTCTGGGAGAAAGTGGATAAATAAATTCATACTACAGTCTTTAGGGACTAGATGTTTTTCTCCCTGAGATAAATTTGCATTTTGAAAGTGCAACAGTAGGTCAAGAGCCTAGGATATGGGCAATACTTAACCCAAAGAAGCAGATTATTTAAGTAATGGGATTTCTAAACATTGAAAGGATCTTAATTGTGTTGGGCCGAGAACAGTCTGTGCCCATGAGAAAGGCTGTTTACTTGCCAAACCTTTCTTTATGTAAAAAGAACATTCCTGAAAAGCAACATGTAAATATTGTTATAAACCAAACCCTACTTTGAAGACACTGACCAAGCTTGCCTATGGATATATGTTCTTTTTGAGAAGTAAATACCGATGATAACTAGCACTGCCTGACTGCTGATGACAGGCCAAGCTCTGCTGTAAACAGTGGTCACTTAGTTTACTCCTCACACCAACCCTGTAAGTAGATACCATTAGTGTTTCCCATTTTATGGGTAAATAAACTGAGGCATCAAGAAGTCAAGTGACTTTTAGGCCACACAGGTCACCAACTAGGTAGTGGCAGGTCTGGGATTCAATACTATTTGACTTTACATTCCCAACAGTGCTAGACTTATGAACCCCAGGGTCCCCTAAACCCTGACATTAACCAGCCATCTCCTTCTCTCCATAGGAGCCTTGAAGTTTTCTATCCAGAGTTGGGGAATGTTGGCTGCATGTTTATTCCTGACTGCAACAACTACAGACGAAAGATCACCTACTGGCCCCAGCCAATCGTCAGGTTCCCCGGGGCATTAGAGGTGAGTGAGCAGGCCTGGCCTGGAGGCAGGGGGAGCTGTGGGTCTCTGTCGCCTCTGAGTTGGTTCATCTGAGTGACTAGAAGCTGTGTGCATAACCATCTGGGTTGGGTCTGGTGGTAACAGATGGCTGTTGACATAAGCATGTGCCTTTGTTAGAGCAGCCCCATGGCCTTGGAGGAGGTTGCGGTGGGTGGGAGGTTTGTAGACTGGGAGCTTTTTCAGGGCTCAGGGGCCATTCTGCCTGAGCCTTTCCCTGCTACTGCAGCCCTGAGCCCCCAAGCCTGAACCCGTGGTCATTGTGGAGACCAGCTAATGCATGCTTTGGAGTCTGAAGAGAAAAGGAAGCGAGGTGGGGGGGTTCTGGGGAACCCTTTCCGAAGGTGCAAGGTGGCTGGGCTTTCAGAATGACCTTCCGGAAGAGGAGAAGCTGGTTTGTGTTGGGCAGCACTTCTCACAGAGGCTGAACAAACAGAGGTCAGCACATCCTGCATGTTGGTCAATAGGAAACACGCTCAAAAGTTTGCCCAAAGTTGTCTGAAACACAAGATTGAGGCATTTTAGGAATTGGAAGTAACTATTCCTTTTACTGGGAAATGGTGCATATCATCTTGCTCCCTTCGTTCAGGGACATAGTAAGCCTGGGGGAGTGCCGTGGGTGTGGGAAGTGGGGCTGCAGCCGCTGCTCCCAGTGGCTGTGACAGGTCCCGGGGGAGCAGCCCCAGTGTTCTGGTAGCCATTTCTTTCCTCCCTGGCTCCTGCGCCAGACTGAGTCCCCAAAGTGTCAGGGGCGGAAGGTGAACCTCGCTTTCTGCTTCATTTTAGTAGGAGGTGTCAGTGTCAACCCAGAAATAAGGACTGTGATGTGTCCAAGACTCAGGTTGTGAATGAATGGAGATAGAAGGTCATGGTCAGGATATGACCACATGCACACCAAAGCCAGCCTTCTGGTTCCCCCTGTGTACGGTGGCAGGGAGAGGCCACAGCCGGCTCTTCCCCTCTGTCAGTCCAGCCTGGTGGCTATACACAGGCAGAGCCAGCTCACCAGCTCAGGAGCAGTGGCCTCCTAGATTACTCGGAGATAGAGGGATAGATTTTTCTTTCTTTCTTGAGCTGCTTTTTACTATCGGGGAACACAGAGATTGTGATACGTCTCATAATTTGTGAGGCTGAGAACCAAAAGCTTTGAAAGGCTGTATCGTGTTTGCAACCGTGACAAACGTTCTTTCTTCTGGGAGACTGAGCAAGCAAGTAATGAGGGAACCTTCTGGGTCTCCTCTCCCTCCACCCTCCCAAGTCTCACACGCATGCACGCACATGCACACACATGTCAGCCCTCCTTCCTGCAGACCCTTGGCCTGGGTCACACATGGACAGGTGGGATAAGCAGAGGACATGCAGGCCGCTATGATTCTAACTCATGGGACAGGAGGTAGAAGGCTGCAGAAGCTGGGCAGGAGCCCAATGAAACAGGACTCTCAACTCACCATTAATTCACTTGTCCTCGGGTTTGTCACTTGAGGAGTGAGGAGGTTGGAGCAGATGATTTCACAGCCCAGTCACTAACCTAAGAGGGAGTTCTCAGCAAAGGGCTCCGTTCTGCGTGGTATTGGTGCAGATGTCCACTAGATGGCAGTGTAGCCTTTCTGAGTACCTGGTGTCCTGGAGAGGGGTAAGTTTGAAGCAAGTTTGGATTGGGTTTGGGTTTGGTTTGGTTTGGTTTTCTTTTTGTTTGTTTGTTTGTTTGTTTGATGCTTTGCATTTGATTCGGTTTAGTTGATACTTATTGTCCTGGGGTATGGGCACATAATGCAAAGAAGATACCACCCTCTCCAGATCCTGAAATCTCTCACTGTGTCTCAGCCCTAAGGTGAGGTGGGGGAGAAAACAGGGAGACTTCGTTTAGGAAGGACACACAGCTGTGGTTAAGAAAGTCAAGGAGGCTGGGAGTTCCCTGGTCGTGTAGTGGCTTAAGGCTTTGGCACTGGCTCTGTCAACGCTGCGGCCTGGGTTCGATACCCAGCCAGGGAACTACCCACATACTACCAAAAAAAAAAAAAAAAAAAAAAAAAAAAAAGTCAAGGAGGGCAGATTTCACAAAAGAAGTTTTGGTCAAAGTGGTGGAAAGAAGGAAAAGTAGCATTTCTACTACTAAGACTACACTTTATGGAAGTTTGACCTTTGAGAAGGCAGCTTCAGTTAGTTATCAGAAGACGTGGTGCATCTGGTGGTACCACCCCACTTTATGCTGGGTACTATTCATATGCTATTTCATTTAATGCTCTCATCAGGTCTGCAAGTTAAGTTTTCCTTTAGTCAACACTGTTAGTGGCAAGTTGGCAGGTGACAAAAGCTGACTCAAACTGGCCTGTGCCAAAAAGAGGGAAGGCATTGTCAGTGCACAAACTGAAAACTCCCGGGATGACTTCAGGCCTGGCTGTATCCTGGTGTTCATGTGCCGTCACCAGGGATCTGTCTCTCTCTCTCCCTGTTCTCTACTTTTTTCTGTGCTGCTTTTAAGTATAAAGACACTTGGTGTGTGATGACAAAAAACCATCAGCTTCAGATTTGTTTCACTAGTTTGTCAATCTCAGTGGGATTAGATTGACCCTTTCCAACCACTGAAAGGCCCAAGATTTGTCCTGCTTGGGTAGCAGTCGTATCCCTGAGCCACATGGTGACCCTGGGCAGCCCCACTTAATCTACGAGAGCTTAGAGCAGCAGAGGAGAAGCAAGGTGCTGGTTATCAGAAGGGGAAAGATATAGGAAAAACAAGAGAAGTTCCTAGAGAAAGAAGTAATCAGACCAAGTGCAGAGCTGCAAAGTGGCAGAGCCAGGGTTTAAATCCAGGTCTGCCCTCTCCAGAGGCTTGACCCCTGGACAGCTGGCAAAGGCTCTCAGGGAGACACCGAGGTACTGGCAGAGTCAGGGAGGGTTGCTGAGGGGACATGTTCCCAGGACAGAAAGAGCATTGGTTGCTAAGAAAGGGGGTGGCAAGGAGGTAGACAGGCCAGGGTCAGTGAGAAATGAGATGGTGGCTGGAGCTTCCCTTTAGGGGTAGAGGGAACACACACCTCTAGAAAGAGAACTGGGAATGTTAAAGGGGAAGCAGCTGTGATCAGAAAGAGTCCCACAAAAGTGGGGGCGGGGGAGCCTGAGTCCTAATGACAGAGAAGAGGATAAAGGCATTTCCTCTGGGCCCAGGGTGTGATGGAAAAGGGCAAGAGGTTGATGACTGGCTGTGTGGGGACACTGCCTTCCTTCAAAGGTGATTAAAGCAATGCCACCAAAGCTGTGGCTGCCAGTGGACCTGCCCAGGGAGCCCCGAGGCCCTGGAAGGAGGGGAAAAGCAGGCATAGGACAGAGCCGCTGTGCCCACCAGCGACCTTCCTGTGTCTGCGCCTTTGCTCAGGCCACTTCCCTATATTTGGACCCTGCACTCTGCGATACCCTGCCCCACCAAAATGCTTTCTCCTCTAAGAAACCTTCCCCAACCGCCTCCCTCTGGGACCCAACCCCAATGCCTAGCTGATCTCTTCTTCTTCTGAGCCCTTTTCATGTCTCCCACCTTCCAAACCCAAGTTTACGTCCTTTCGCTTTGCATTGTGGTTGTAGAGTCAGCGCTTCAGCCAATTTATAATAAGGCCCCGGGTTGTATTTCTTTCCACCCACAGCCCCTACCGACATCGCAGACCCCGTGTTGGCGGATGGGGTGACCAAGTGGGTGTTGGAATGAATGAATGAATGAATGAATGAATGGCAGGTGGGAGGACACCCCGTGGAGTGTGAGCTATGAGATCGGGAGCTCAGGGGTTTGCCTTTAGGCTACTGGGTGTCCTGAAGGAAAACTGTGGAGCCTGGTGGGCCCTGGGCCAGCCCTAGTCTCTCCTCCACCCAGAGTGGGTGTGGGCTGGGGGGTGGGGAGGGGGAAGCAGGGAGAGAAGGAGGGTGCTGGGTGGGTTCCCGAGGAGGCAAAGCAGTGCGGCGGGAAAACACGGGGGGCCCCTGTGCCAACACCGCTGAGCGCTGGGCGGGGTGTTGAAGTAAGAGGAAGCTTTCTCCCCTGGCACTTGGACAAACATTAAGAGGCAAAAGCATCTTAAAAGGCACCCCTTCTCAAGTCAGTGCAAACTGAAAGGCCCCCGTGGAGCTTCTTGACTGGGGTTTATTCTTCACCTTGAATTTAAGCAGCTGGAATCCATTTGAAGTGAAGAAATTGCTTTTCAGTGGGGAATGTGCACTGCATTGGAGGAAAGGAACAAAGACCACAGCGGTTCTGGCCTGCTGTCCCCGGCTTTCCATTCGGGCTCCGCTGACCTTACGTCTCCTCCTGGCAAAGCAGGCGGCTCAGGGTGTCCTCCTACGGGCGGGGCTGGCGCATCCTTCCGCCGCCCTGGACCCGCAGCGTCTGGGTCGCTGCCTCCTTGCCCCATGGGTAGAGACACACGGTTTGACACAACCCGTATGGAGGCCTGGCAATCTGGACACATGCACATGGGGTGGAGTCACAAACTGTCCTCGCCGACAGAGCCCTCAGTGCTCGCCAGCCACCCACACCCTTCTCTTTACACACACAGAGAAAAATGGGGGTGCTGCGGTCGAGCAGCCCTGGTGGACGTGCAGACACGCTCATTCAGGAAAGACGGGCCGAGAGGCGGGCTCCGGGCCGGCCGAGTGAGCGTGCTCGCGGGGGCGGCCAGCACAGGCCCGCTTGCTCCGGGGCGGCGCGGGCTTGGCGTTGGGGATGTGAGATGATTCACTTAGCAGATATTTATTGAGCATACAAGCACCATGTTAATGCTGGAAATTCCAAGATAAGAGGTGCCATCACAGAGCTCCCAGTCTAGATCGGGAGACAGACGGGGGATGGCAAAGGCAGGGACGCTGGTGTCAGGGGTGCCACGAGGGCAGCCAAGGCGAGCTGGAATCAGGAGAGGCCTCCAGGAGGAGGGGACCCCAAGCCTAACTATGGACAAGAACAGGTAGGGCACAGACAGGGAGCCAGCATGGCCCTGTGAGGGCTCAGGCTCAGGAGGGGCAGGGCCACACCATGCGGGGCCGTGGAAGCTTTGTGGTCCCTGGGGTGGAGTCAGGATTTTATCCTGAAGCCAGGCTGGGGAGGTGGGTGTCAACATTTGATTTTTATACTGGTGAATGGGATTGGTTTGCAGTTTTCAGGAATGTCCCTCTAGCTGCGCAGGTGGAAGAATGAAAGAAAGGTGAGACTGAAAGCAGAGAGAGCACCGTGCTGACGCCCGTAGGTGCTGGCCTGATGCTTGGCCTGGCTCTGAGAGGTGTAAGTGAGGTCGAATCCACAGGGCTTGGTGACCGTGGCGTGGTGGAGGGCGCAGGGGTGGGGAAAGGCCCTGTGACTTCCGGGTTTCTGTGATGGGCAAGTGGGTGGGTAAGAATAAAGCTGAGCATGTAGGTTATCCTAAAAAACAAGACACTTTTGAGAGTGAAGGGACTGCTGTTAATAATTATCAGGATGACAGGTGTGATTGGGCCCTGTCCCTAATAATGATGTTTTCACCAAGTAAGGGACACAAGAGAAGTACTAGGTCTACAGGGAAGACAGACAAGGCCGGGACTTTTGCATACACCAAATCTGAGGACCCTGCCTGCACCCAGAGGCAGCCGCCCAATGAGCAGGTCTAGGAGCTGATGCAGAGAATAGAAGTTAGGACTGAAGGCCTGGATGTGGGTCCTCAGTGCCCAGGGGTGAGGGGTGGAATCTTCCAGATGACCAGGCTCACTGGGGTGAGGGTATGGGGTAGTCAAGAGCATCCAGCCTGTGGAGGTCAGGTGAGACAGGCAAGGCAAGGCTGCTGCAGGGCCAGCTGGGGGAGAGCCTGGCACTGCTTCTGAGCGATGCAGACAGGAGGTCCAGGACAGTGGGCTTTGGGCAGGAGGTAAAGTCAGGACTGGGTGAGGAGTCTACAGGGGTGGGGGGTGGGGTGTATCAATGTATCCGTGATTGTTTAGGGAAGAAGTCATGAGATGCGATTGTACCCCAGTGCCTAGCGTGTGACTAGAGCTTAACAAATGGCATCAGTTGTCATTATGATAAGGGATTGGCTTGCAGTCTGAAGGGTGGAAGGCGCAGGAGAAGGCTTTGGGCTGCGGGAGGCTCTGAGAGGCCTGTGTGCGGCTGGAGCCCACAGGCAGGAAGGAGCCTGTGAGGTTGTAACAGAGAGGAGGGGTGACAGGTGGAGCTAGGCCTGGTAAGGCAGCGCCCGGCACCCAGACAAGAATGCATGCTTACATGGTAGCCTTACATGTCATTTTATCCTTTGTCCCCAGCCACAGTCTGCTGAAATCACCCAACTGTGTTCCACCCCAGCCCAGGCCACTCAGCCATCTGTTATGGGGGTGCCTCGGGCCACAATGGGACCAAGTGAAAGAGGAGTGATGCTTATCATCATTTCTAACATTGGCAGTCCTATTTTTTAGTTGCAAGGAAGCTTGCCATGCAGGATTTCACAAGACCCTTCCACCAGCATCCTGGGAGCTGGGCAGAGCAGGGATGGTCCCCACAACCACAGATGGGGTGCTGTCCAAGGTCAGACACACTCACCAAAGCTGGGAAGTGGAGGAACCATCCCGAGATGGCAGGTTTCCTGCCATCCTGTCCCCTGCTCTCTCACCTACATGATTTCATCTCTTATACCCACCTTGATTACTGGACAATAGTCCCCAATGTCGATGCTGGACATGGGGTGTCATTCAAGCAGTCATTCACCGGAGCAGGTCCTGTTGGAGCTCTCCTCTCTGCCACTCTGCTGGACACTGCTCCAGGGTCACATACAGAAACAAACCCCAGCCCCGCCCACATCAGCATCTCAGAACTGTGAGAATGTTGAACTGTTGTCAGTTGTCAACACAACAGACTTGGAAGCACTTGTGTGACGGTATTTGCTCCCCAGGGGCATCACTAGAGGCTGCTTGGCCTTGATCTTCACGCCCGGTTCTCTTGATCCCCACCGCCTTTCCCGTCCTTACCCTCACTGCTCCAGGGTTTACAGAACCTCTGGTCAGGCCTGGCCCCAGCCCTCCAGGAACCTTTAATAAAGCCGCCTGTCCCCAGCCCGCAGAGATGCTCCTGGACACACGGGCACGGGCACCCAGGATGTTTGCTTCATATGTGAGCATCTGACGTCAGCTGAATGCTTCCTGGCAGGGCTGGGGACGCGGGTCCCAGATGCTTTTCAGATCAAATAATGTTTCTTTGAAAAACTGTGTGGGCCGCTCCACCGAGGGGGCAGATGGGGCCTGAAAGCAGAGTTCAGCGGGTTTGAACTCTGGCTTAAAAAAAAAAAGGTCGCTCAGCAAGTGCCTGTGCGGGCCTCTTCGCACATGGGGTCTGTTCAGAGTGGTCCATTGGGAGTGTGAGCAGAGGCTTCTCGGATTTTAAAACAGCCGCCCGACCCGTGTCGAAGCCCTTCAGAGGGACAGGTGCAAATGTTGAGGACTGCAGTGACCTGTTGCCTGCACTCACTGGAGAGAGACGGTGGTGGCCTTAGAATGAAGAGTTCAGAGAAAGTTTTTTAGGATTTTTTAAATGAGTCATAGTGTCCTTTATTATTTGTTCAGGCTTGTAGGCTTGCGGGGGAGGGGAGGAGGGGAGGAGGTCCTCCGCTGGGCAGGGTGTTGCTAGGTGCGTGCTCAAGCCTGACAGCTGCCCAGGGGGCAGGGACCTGAGACTGGGGCAGGGTGTTTGCTGAGGGCTTGGGGGGAAGGGGGGAGGGGGCTGGAGAAGGGCAGCGGCAGCCGTCATGCTGTCTGGACAGTGAGGGTATCTCTCTCTCACCAGGACACCCCTGACACCAGACAGGACATTGTCCTATTGTAGAGGGCCTCTGACTCTAACCACGGCTGTGTGGGGGCAGCCAGAGTGCGGGTATTGGTGTCTCTTTTACAGATGAGAAAACAGCAACTTGAGGGAAATTATGTATTTATTTTGTTTTTAATAAATTTTATTTTTAAGAGCAGTTTTAGACTCACAGCAAAATTGAGCAGAAAGTACAGGCATTTCCGTATGCCCCTCGCCACCACCAGGGCTGTCCCACTGCCAGCAACCCCACCGGAGCAGTATATGTCTTACAGGGGGAGTGCTGTTCCCCTCCTCTGTCACCTCCCATGGGCCTGGCAATAGCAAATGATTTAGCAAAGGGAAATATGGGGGTGGGGGTGGGGGACGAGGCCTGTAGGGGTGCAGGGCCTGCAGGGTTCTGCACAGATCAGAGACCCTCAGTTTCTGTGCCACAAATACGAGGTAGAGTCAGGGAAAGCCACCGGACGTTCTAATTCCCAGGCCTGAGTTCTTTCCAGGAATGCAGAGGGCCGGTGCCCTTGGGGAAAGCACCAGGCCAGCCTGCCTGGAGGCAGACCAGGCCCAGAGGGGTGGGGTAGGGAGAAGGGCCAGGCCTACGGGCGTGAGAGGCGTGGCTCTCCAGGCCCTCCCTGCTTGTGGGACGGCCTCTTGCTGTGTCCTGGGGCTGCCATTGGAAGAGCTGACACCAGGGGGAGATAGGTGACCAGCATCCTGTCCCCGGCATAAGTACTGGCACTGTGGCCGGGCCTCCGGTGCAGGAAGACATTGCCCAGGGCAATCGGGCGGTGGAGACTTAACTACCTGGTAAAGGAGAAGTGGGGGTCCCTGATTTGAGCCAAGTGTGCGTATCTCTGCTCCATCGGTCCAGCGCTCCCTTTGCCAGTCGCCTGTGAAAATGCCCTTCTATTCAGATACAAATGTCCCTGGAATGGAATTCCTTAAACCAGGGGCCACTAACTTGAAATGCCCTCAGGGCACCAGGCCCCTTGGTAGGTGGGGAAAGCAGCCTGTTGGAAGGAAGGAAGTGCTGAGCAGAGCACTCGCACTGGGACTGCCTCTCACATCCCACCCGGTATTGAGTTTTTAAACTGTGCAGGGGGTTCTCTGTTCACCCCCTTTTCCTGACCTGCAGACTTCCTGAGCATGACTAGCCTAGCAGAAACCAGCATCGCTGGTATCAGAGTTGACTTGGAGCCTGGGGGTTGGTATGAGGCACAGCCGAGCCCGGGCTTTGCACAGCGCTTGTCTGACAACCTAGTTCTGTTGCTCATAAATCTGTGTCCTAGAGCAGGCCACTCCTTCTCCCTAAGATTCCTTTTCCTCCCCTTAAAATGGGTATAATAATACCCACTTCTGGGTAAGATTCAGTGGCCAGTTTTCAATCCTAATCTTTCTGACCCATCAGCAGCATTTGACCCACTTGGTCACTTCCACGTCCTAGATGCATTTTGTTTTTTTCACTTAGCTTCCGGGACCCACGCTGTGGGTTTTCCTGCTCCTTTCCTTCCCAATCTCCTTTGCTGTTTCCTCCTCCTCTCCTCCTCCTCTTCTTGTGGGATACTCCAGGCCTCAGGGCTTGGTCTTTATCTTTACCTATACTGTCTCCCTCGGTGGTCTCATCCCGTGTCTTGACTTTAAAGGTCATCTACGTGATGTCTTACTCACAGGTTACTGGGCTATCTGACAGACCCCTTAAAAACAACCCCAAGTCCCCAGTCTCCACCATTGCCCAAACCTGCTCTATCTACGTCTCCCCGACTAGGCAAAGAACAGCTCCAGCCTCCCAGCTGCGTCGACTGAGCATTCTGGAGTCATCAACAACTGCTCTTTCCCTCCTACCATTCATCCAAGCCACCAAGGATCCCTTTTGGCTTTGCTTTCAAAATATATCCAGAAGCTGACCGCTTCTCCTGTCTCCTACCGTTAACACCCTGGCCAGGGCCACCCCCTTCTCTACCTGGATTATTGCAACAACCTCCTTAGCAGCTACAGATCGCTGCTTAAATGCCATCTTCTCAAGGAGGCTTCCCATCGCCCAAGCCTGGCACTCCGAAGCCCCCTTAGCCTCTCTACTTCTTTCCATTTTATTTATCACCTTCTAACATATACATAATTTCTTTGCTTGTTTTGTCTATTTCCACCCCCACCCACAGCTCAGATATGAGCTCCATGAGGGCAAGGATCTCTGGTTTTTTCACCCCAGCCTTCAAACAGTCTCTGTCACAGAGTGGGCATTCAGTAAATACTTGTTGGATGAAGATTACAAGAGATCATGTGAAGTCTGTCTGTGCTGACACAGGGAGCCCTCAGTAAATGGTGGTGGAGGTGGTGGTGCCCTTCTCTAAATCCCAGGTGACCAGTGCAGCCTGAAACGTGACAGCCGAGGCAAGGCAATGGCTAGTGGACATGGGATTCAAGATACAGGGTTGTGGAGGCTTTTGAGGTGGGGGTTAAGGAGAGATCATGGAGACGGAGAGATGGAAAGGAAATACTTTTCCCTTGGTTGAAGAGGAATAAATCAACAAGCCTGGACACAGGACTGTGCAGAGAGCAGACCCTCAGTAAACTGCAGAATAACGAACAAATCCATTGCCTTGTCAGTATAAGCAGAGCTGACTTTGGAAACTGGACAACCAGCCTTGGCAAAAAGTTTTAGTGGGGTGGACTTTAAAAAGGACGATGAATGGCAGTGGACAGAGGAGAGCCTGGACAGAGGAGACAGTGTGTAGCTGTGTCTCCTGGCTGGTGGCCAGAGGTAACCACCCGTGCTCGGGGTCACACCATCCCACCTGGTGCTTATGGGCTCTAGGGGGCCCTTTGGGGGGTTGGACTGGACAGAAGAGTCATACCTCTGGGGAACTGAAGTCCCAGGTTTCCTCTTGCCCCAGGGCTTCTTAAAAAACTGGTATTTGGTGACATGCAATGCCAGCAAAACTGCCTCTAGCTCTTCATCTTGCGAATAGAGAGATGGTTAATTTCAGGTTTGGAATCCGATCCCTTGATTTCTAATGTGCTGAGGCGGAAGCCGCTCACCAGCTCTCCCTGCATCTGGTGCTCGCTCCCCATCCTCCACCTCCTCCATCTCAGATGGGAAGCAGCCACGTGAGGTGTACCTTTTTCAGCGTGCACTTGTGGAGCAGCTATTTCCTCCTCCCTGTTCATTTCTTCCTTCAAGTAGCAAAAACCCAGGGCCCCATGGGAAGGTGCCTGCCAGGCTGCGATCTCTGGAAAGGTGGCAGCAGGCAGGCCAATTCCTGCCTCTCCCAGGTGACCACCTCTGACCTGCCCTGTGCACTCCAGCCTCAGGACCGGTAGTTACACAAGCCAACACAGGAGCCGCCTCTACCTGAAATCCAGGCAGTTAGTTTAGTAGAGCAGTCGGTGTAAAACCAAACCCACGAAGCCAGAAAAGGACTAGAAAAGCAACATACAGGTAAACATTTATCTGGCCGCAGGGTGGAGAAGGTCTGCCTAGGAGTAAAAACCAAAGGACAAAGCCATAGAGGAGAAGGATGGATGTGAGTTACAACAATATTTGAAACTTCTGCATGTTAAAAAAAATGCCATAAAGAAAATAAAAATCCAATGACAAACTGAGGGAACATATGTGCCACAAATATGGCAAAGAACTATTATCTTTATGCCTAAAGAGCTTTTATAAATCAATAAAGAAAACAGGGCAAAGGATGTTAATAATAGACAGAGGGAGTTCATTAAGAATATGGGGAGAAAGCACAATTCCATTTATAACTTTAAAAAAAAACAACAAAAAAAACAAGACAGTTGAGACTATTCAAAACCAACCAAATTTGCACTTTGGGTTTTTTTGGAGTTTTGTTTGTTTGTTTGTTTTAAGGAGCGTATACATTACCGGTGGAAGTACAGATTGCTTCAACCTTTCCAAAGGTTGAAGTGATTTTAATGTGTATTAAAATCATTAGTATGTTCATCGTATTTGAATAGTAATTTTAGTTCTACATATGAAGTCTAACCTGATTACTTCATCAGAGACATATATGCAAATTTATGTAAAAGGATGTTCATTGTGGTGTTATTTAAAATAGGGAAAGAAAGAAACCATCTGAATGCTCAACAATAGGTTGGTTAAATACAGTATGTTCCGTCCCTATGAAAAATACTGTGTGGCCATTAAAAATCATGTTCTCAAGGAATATATAAGGCTACTGAAAAGTCTTACAATATATTTTTAAGTGAAAGAAACCAAGTGATAAAAACAGTAATTTCACAATAGTCCCAATTTTCAAAAACTGTATCTTGTTATGCATGCAAAAGGAAAAAAACTAGACAGATAGAAAATACATCAAAGTGTTAACATTGGATCGCCTCAAGTAGGGGATTAAGGGTGATTTTTATTTTCTCCTTTACACTTGTCTGTAATTTCCATATGTTCTCCAATGAATGTGTATTACTTTAATAATAAGGAAAAAATCCTATTTGGGGAGAAAAAAAGTGAATGCTAAGAGGGAAAGGCTTCAGCTACCCAAATGGTCTGAGTGCTGGTTGCTGTGGAAACTATAACTTTGAATTGCCCAACTTTTTGTGAATTACTTTCCTGCTCTGTGGGGTTAGTGCTGGGTTTGGAGTCAGCATTATCCTGGTGTGGGCATGTGTCTAGGAGGGTGGTAAGAACTGAGGGGCCTGCCTGGGGCAAAGGCCCACGGGAGGGCCCCGGGTTTCATTCTGACTTCTCCCCGGCCAGCTGCAGAGGGCCCAGGTGTCCCGCAGGGGTGCTGGGGCACAAGCTGCCCTGTGTGTGGATCAGCAGGGGAATCAGGAAGAAACGCACTGCTTCTCTGAATAATGCTCCCCCAGGGCCTGGGTAGCGTGTTTGATGGTTTTTATTCATCATCTTTGCCCCCCGTCCCAGCCTGGCATCTAAAGATGGGGTCCCAGCAGTGGTGTGGGGAGGAAGGGCAGGCAGGCGGCTTTATTTTTCTTTTTGAGTCAATGACAAAGATGGGGACGCAATGAGAGTCCCAGGTACAGGCGCTTACATGAGACATCTAAACGAAGTCCCAGTCCCAGCTTGAGCCTTGACCATTGCTCTGTCTTGCTTCCTTCTCTTTGCCACCCAGACAGCAATCCTTGTCCTGAGGCGGGGGTCTTGGCGAAGCAGCAGCCGGACCCTTCGGGAAGCTGGGGGCTGGGCGCCCCGAGCGCAGAGGCACTCCCATAGGCCTATTCTCGGAACACGAATGTCTTGCTGCCATTTGTGAATCCTGCTCTGAGCTCTGGGTGTGGAGAACTGGTTGATTTATAGATCGAGGCAGCCACAAGTTGGAATTTTAAAAAGCAATGTGTCCTTTGAGCAGGAGCCCGGGCTGGGGGCTTTGCAGGCTGTCGCTTTGTCCCAGAGACCAGATGGAACTTGTTTTTCCGCTCACTTGGGGGTTTAACCCTTCATGCTCTCCCTCCCCTGCAGCCCATTTCAGGAATCCCTGCCTGGGGGTGAGGAGTCAGCCATAAATGAGAACCCATGCATTTGAGCCTCAATGGCAGTTCCTGGATATGCCTCATCTTTTCAATCCCCCGCCTTTGTCAGATTATTTTGTGTTATTTAGCACATGTTGACATGTGCCAGGCACTCTTTCTCAGTGCTTTAGGGATATTAACCCATTTTGTCTTCACACTCATTATTATCCCTGTTTTACAGATGCGTATACTGAGGCACAGGCCAGTTAAGCAACGTGCCTAAGGTCACACAGCTGGCGAGTCATGAAGCTGGGATTTGAAGCCCAGTGGTCTGGTTCCCAAATGTGTGTGTTTAAGCACAAAACCATGGCTGTGCCGCTCAGAGAGTAGGTAAATGAATCCTGCTTTTAGCAATTCAGAGCTCCTGGGGGGTAGGGGGGGTGATCTTCCCACTGAAGCTATTATTAATAGAGCACAAGGCACCGTCAGAGTGAGATGGAATCCACACCCCAGGCATTGGCACTTGAACCATCACTGCCATTCTGGGTCGTCTCACCTGAGACCCCAGTGTCTCCTTCAGGCCCATCAGGCTGTGAAAACCCTACCTTATAAGGTTTGTGCAACGTGACAGGAAAGGTTCAGTGTTCAGTGCTCCACCCACAGCACCTGCGAGCCCAGGGCCACCTGGTGGGATCCAGGGTCCCGGAATTTGAAACTTCAGTTGCACTGGAAAACTTTGGGTCTCATTTATAGCTTCCCTGCAGCAGGGGTTCTGGGGTCTGCCTTTTGCAAAGCTTTTGCCTATTTATGGAACAGAAGCGACAGGGCTCCCTGAACCCGTGTGAAATACTGGGACCCTTTACTTCCCAGGCAGAAGGAGTTGCTGCTTGCCCTGGGGCAGTCAGAATGGTTTTCTGTCCCCTTCTACAGAGACAGGAGCTAAGACAGAGACCTGAGCTCAGCACTCAGCAGGGCCCGGGGCTGGCCCAGAGCTACCATTAGAGTCGGGGGTCCAGGCTGTCACCTAGAGAGACGCTGATCAGGCACCAGACCTGAAGTGAAGCAGGGCAGGATTTGTCCCCTCCTCCCCAGGGTCACAAGTGCACATGCCGGAGAGCACAGGGGGCCTGGGGAGCTCAGGGTGGTCTGTTAAGGAAGTGACAGAGGGTTTGGAGTCAGGAAGTAGGTTTTTGATTAAAAAAACAAATGGTAATACAGCAGTACCCCACCGGAGAGTAGCTGTTCTTTGTAAGCTCAGCTTCTGGATCTCGAACCTGGCTCCTTTACACGTTCAAACTTTTTGTTTTAACCATGTTTTGTATGGCGGGTCTTCTGCCGCAGACTCTATACAACGCTGAATCCTTAGGGAGTCTAATGAGCACTATTTAACCTCTGTTAAGTGACTCCACATCATCATTGTCAACATCTGTCACATAACGGTGCCCTTGCTGTATGCAAGCCTTCTCTGCGCTGTGGGAGCTGAGAGCTGTGCGCACGCCCCTCCGGCAGGTCCGGCCTAGCCCTGCAGGGCTGGTAGCCCCTGGCAACCAATCCTCTAGGACGGAGGTTTGGAACCCGGAGCCCACCTCAGCCACTCTGTGCCGTTTTCTCCTACAACACGTCTGACGCCAAATGCGTGGGATTTCCCCACACCAGCCACCGTCCTCCAACGCGTGGTCCACCAACGTGAGGTCCTACAATCCAATTCAGTTGTCACACTAACTACCCGGGCTTAGCATCAGACCCCACGAGAGAAGGGTTCAGTCCCACAAGACCATCCGTCACTTCATTTGCCAGTCACAGGTACTGGGTACCCAGGGTACCCACACTTCCCTCTGATTTGGCTAAAAATCCAGGGGTCCCCACTATTTGACCTCTCCCCCCACCCCTGTTTCAGGTTCAGTAGTTTGCTAGGACAGCTCACAGAAGTCAGGAAAGCAGTTCACTTATGATCGCTAGTTTATTATCAAGGACACAACTCAAAGAGCAGCCAAATGCACGAGAAGCACAGGCGAGGTGTGAGGGCGGATGCAGGGGGCTTCCAAGCCCTCTCTGGGTGCCGCCGTCCCAGCACCTCCTTGTGTTCACCAGCCCGGAAGCTCTCTGAACCCGTCGCTTAGGGGGTTCACGACGGTTTTCTTATGAAGACACGGTTGATGACATCATTGGCCACTGGTGATTGATTCATAATCTCCAGTCCCTCTCCCCTCCCCAGAAGCCTGGAGCTGGGGCTGAAAGTACCAACTCTCTAGTTATGCCTCAGATAGTCCCCATCCTGAAGCTATCCAGGGTCCCCCAGCCACCAGTCATCTTATTTGCATACGAAAGACACTGTTATCACCCGGGTCTTCGGAGCTCTGTGCCAGGAACCCGTGACAGGGACCAAATACATGTTCCTTACTGTGCCTGGTGTTGGGTAGTGCAGAGAGAGGGTGGGTGGTATCGCAGATGACTTCGGCCGTGTGAAGGCAGGCGGGACCATGACAGATTACGGGACACGTGCCCTGCGAGGACTTAGATAGCTCTGCGAGGGCAGAGAGGGTGTGTGGACTTCACAACTGGCAGCCCTGGGCCTGGGACTGTGCTGGCACATGGGAAGTGCTTGTCCATGTTTACACGTTATGTAAGTAAGCAAGTGACAGTTTTGTCCCAGATCACTTGGTTTCACGTTCTTGTCTTCATCAGCTTCCCTTTTGTTGTGTCGGAGTCTTTGGTGACCACGTGATGCACCTCTCACTGCACAGTGGTACAAAGAAGCAAAGCTGAGGTTCTGTGTGTGCGCGCTGCCATGTGAGGGTAGAACTGAGCCCACGACGGGGACTCAGGAAGGGGTGACACGACCTTGGGGAACGGAGTTAGAGCAGGTCCAGTGGCCCTGACCAAGGTGGAGATTCTTTTTCTGGAGAAAGTACTGCCTTGGGAATATGAGTTTTGTTTTATAAAAAATTGCAGATTTTTTTTTTCTAATTTATCTAGATCACTCACAAGTGATATCTGTAGGGATCAAAGAAATACGTAAGGTTATTTGCTTCCACACAAAATCACTCAACATTGCGAAAATTATTTTAAAAATTTGTTTTCCTCCTGTCATCTGTCATTTCTTAGTAGTGTCAAAGATGATTAGTATCCTTATGTCCCTTCTAATCAGTGGCAGGATGGAAGAGCTGAGAACCAGCTACGGTGGTGCCTTGGTACTCGCTGCCAGTTGGTTCCAGGCGGCGTGGTGAGTACCAAAAATGACGAGCACCAGGACAAAATTTTTGTGTCGGAAGGCCAAATTCGATGAGTTTCAAAGCAATCGAGTACCAAGGTAGGACTGTGTGTCAGAAGTATTTCTACACTAAGGGTAAATAGGCTCGTAATGTAGACGTGAGTGAAGTGCCTGCGTTTCCGCCTGCGCGCCCGGTGACACAGTGACACGAACACGCTGCCGTGTGCACCCGGTTCAGCGCTGGGGCCTGGAAAAGCGGCCGAGGGACGGGGAGCCTGAGCCGCAGAGGCCCAGGGGACGGGCTTGCGTTTGCATTCCCGTTCTGTGTCTCACCAGCTCAGCTCGTTTCTCAGCCTCTTCGCCTCACTTCACTGGTCTCTGCACGTGGATAATAAAATCTGCCTTGAGAGGACGGAAGAGAACGAACTCGAAGGAACCAGTGACAGTGCAGGGAGCTTGTCCAGAGTGGTGCTCACTAACGTCAGTCCTCACCTTCCCTCCTATCCTTTCGGACGCTCAGCTCTGCTCTGGACAGTGGGCTTGTAGGAAAAGTGACCTCCAGACAACTTGTTTGTGTTGTGTCTTACATTTAGAGAGCCTGTTGGATGTTTCATATTCCTTGTCCTTATCCCATAATGGGTTCGTGGGGTCAGTCTAATGGGCTTCATCATCCTCAAATTGCAGATGAGAAAGCTGAAGCAAAGAGAATTTAAGGATCTTGCCCAAGGTCACACGGGCAGGTGACGACAGAGCCCAAACTAGAAGCCAGGTCTCCTGACCATCTTCTCGGGCTTTCTCTGTTCTCACTCGCCTCATAGCCACAGATGAGAAGGTTAACCTCTTCACGTTCTTGTTTTCCTCACGTGCCACCCCTGCTGTCCCAGCGTCATTAGGTAGTAGCTCAAGAGATGCAAATGTTCTTTGAAAAATCAAAAGCAGTACTCACATGAATTCTGCCATTTTTCTGCAATGTTTTAACCCCTTTCTAATATTAACACTGTGCAGATGGGACACCTGACACCCCTCCTCCCTCCCTCCCTGCCCCTGCTAGAGAAAAAGCACCCAGGATCAGAGCTGCTTTCCCCATACAAGGCACCAACACCCCAGGTGCTGCTCAGCAGATACCACAGTAATGGGGTGAGCTGCAGGTGCCAGGAGCTCAGCACTTAACCAGCAGGGACCCCAGAGAGCCTTCCAGATAGAGAGCTAATAAACATGGTTAGTCACCCACAAAATCGAGTTCCTTGTCATGTTGGGACTTTCAGAATTAGTGATTTTAATGTCCTGCTGGCTACCTCATGGAAGCACTTCATGCCCCTCAGACAGCGAAATGGGCTCCCCGCTCTCGCTGCCATTCGAAGGCCAAGGCTCCCCAGAGAACAGCTGGGACTCGCCCCGAGGGCCTTGGGCTGGGAAGGGCCAGGGAGGGGGAGGGTGGGTGGATGCCTAAGCGCTCAGTCTGCGTCTAGCTTGTCTAGCTCGCTTAGGGCAGCTTTTCCACCTCCCAGAGCAGATTGTAATAAGAGTTAACAATCTATCCTAAAAGCTATCCTAAATTCTTTATGCATTGTCATCCTCTAATCTTCCCATCAGTGCCCAGAGGTTAAGTGCTATTGCTATCCCCATTTTCCAGATGAGGAAACAGGGGTTCTTGCCCCAGCTACAGAGCCTCAGAGCTAGCCTTCAGACCCAGGGGATCTAGCTCTGGAGGCCATGCATGAACCACCACGTATCTGCTTGTCCGGAACAACGGACTTTAATTCCCCAAGCCACATTTCCTTGGAAACATCCACAGTAGAGACCAGCGTAGGGAGATATGGGCTCACTTTTCCTGTCTAGTCTAGTTTCCATGGTGAGGCCCACCCCTGTCTGCCTTCCTGAGCGCCTCCCCTCTGGGGAGTATGGGAGCCTCCTCAGGGCTCAGCCCCTCCAAATTCACCCCTTCATACCCTACAGGGCTTTCCAGCCCATCCTGCCCGCCTTCCTGGCTGGTGTAGTTGAATCACAAATTTTCTCTTACGAGCAGTGTCTCATATACCCCTGACTCACCCACCAGAAAGACTAAGGAGCTAACAGACATCCTGGGGGAGGGGCGCAGGCTAGTTTCCTTCTGGGAGGCAGAGCATGAGGGGATATACCTAATTACCTTGGGTAAGAGCATCTGTGGCTGTCTTTCAAAACTTACCCTAAACCACTGGGTAGAGCACTTCTGGTGAGATGCTTCCTATTAGATTGAGCTGTTTGATGACTGGGAAGGATAGAGTTACTCTTTTACGAAATAGAGTCTGTTTCAGTTCAGGCTGCCATAACAAAATATCACAGACTGGGTGGCTTGAACAACAGAAAGTTATTCTCACAGTTCTGGAGGCTGGGAAGCCCAAGATCAAGGTGCAAGCCAATTCAGTTTCTGGTGAGAACTCTCTTCTTGTCTTTTCTTGCAGACAGCTAACTTCCCTCTGTGTCCTCACAGGGAAAAGAGAAAGAGAGAGAGAGAACACTCCCTGGTGTCTCTTCTTATAAGGGCATTAGTCCCATCATGAGATCCCACCCTTGTGACCTCATCTAAACCTAATTATCTCCCAAAGGCCCCACCTCCTAATGCCACCACATTGGGGGGTAGGGCGTCAATATATGAATTTGGAGTAAATGCAAACATTTAGTCCATAGCAAATGGGAAAGACTGAGGCAACAGTAAGTTTAGGGGACAGGTGCAAGAACTCGGGTGATCTGCTCTGGACATGATGCGTTTGAGGTATTATCAGGCAGACATCAGGGGAAACTGTTGAGTGAGGTTTTATATATAAGAGTTTGACATTCAAAGGAAAAGTCCAGTCTGGAGATAGAAATGGAATGGAAACTTAACCTCTCTAAGCTATCTATGGTTTTCCCAACTGTAAAATAGGTTCATAATATCACATCTCATAGGGTTGTGAATGTTTGAATAAGAAAAATAAAATGTATGGTGATATTTTTTATGTATACTAAAATGAGAGTGCTAATTCTTGAGAGTTCAATGGCTGAGATGGACTGGCTAAAGACAGTCTGACTTGGGTACCTCAACCCTCCACATATCCTGCCCTCTCCCCATCCCTTTCTCCCTAGACATGGCAGCATTCTCTTTCTTTTTCTTTTCACCCCCCTCCCCCTCTATGTCTGTTCTTCTCAAACACATCGCATCACAGTGTGGTGACTGATAGCAGCTTAAAATGTTATTTGCCCCAAGGGACTTTGCATTCTAAGAGACTGAACAGTCTTAAATTAAAAGAAGAAGGAGGGGTGCAAGGGGAAGGAGAAGGAGGAGGCAGAGGAAGAGAAGGGAAAAGGGCTGTACTTTTTTAATTAGCAGAAAAGATATAAAATTTGCTCAATTTTAAGTTTTTTTCTTCTATTTTTCTTAAATCTTTTCTTTCCATACCAATGTCTACATTAAGCTCTATATATTTACTTAGTATATATATTAGTATATATTTTAGTATATTTAGTATGTTTGGATATTTATACATATTTTTGGTATATTTAGTATATTTGAATATTTAATTTATATATAAGTACATATATGAGTGGGGGGAGAGAGAGAACCCTCATACTACGCATAACCTCTGTGTAATGCTGGTTCTACCACTGAGCAAAGTCCTCGCTAAGCTTCAGCTTGGAGAATCAGAGAGGCCAAGGACAGATAGGGAGAATGAAAAATGAAATAGGTGACGTACTGGTAGTTCTCTAGGTATCTAGAACTAAACACATCTTATGGACAGATGTCAGAAAAGTTGGCGTAGGGGAGCACACCTGAGCCAGCTCCAAGAACCCATGAGGAGAGGGCTGGAAGGACATGGGGACTCTCAGCAAGGAGGATGGAACTCCAATAAATCCCCACTGAACATTGCAGCCATCACGTAAATAAGCTGTTGGGGTGAGAATTGATAGGCACGCAGAAGCAGAACTTCAAAAGCAGCGGGGGAAAATCCTAGTTATTAATCTGTGTTAGCCCTGACGCATGCATTGCTCTAGGTCAGACCTTCATTATACCACACTTGGGTGATTACAGTGGTTTTCTAAAATCAACTCCCTGTCTGTTCTTATTTTATATTCCTCTTCTGGGCACCCATATTACTCTACACTCTAAGGGCATTTATCTCACACCACATCAGGATATGGTATTTTGGAAACATGTTTCATCTTTCCAACTACATTATTGATAATTTTAAGGCAGTGGCTCACCCCGCCCTTGAGACCTACCCCAAGGCAGAGGGGGTGCTAGGTAGGCAGTAATTGGGAACTTAGGAAGGTGGCTGGCATGAGGAAACCTGCCCATGGGAAGCAGGGCTCATGCCACTGGGCTGGGCTCAGGGCTAGGTCTCATCCCCTCAGAAGCAATCTCACAAAAAGGGGCAGAATCTCCATTAAAGAAAACTAGACAGGTCACTAAACTGAAAAATTAAGATGAACTTACCTGCAAATTAGATATCACAGATGAAAGAACCCATGAAGTTGAAGATAGATCAATAGAAATTATATAAACACACATAAAGAGAGAAAAGAGGGTGTAAGGGACAGAATAGAGTATCCAAGAATTGTGAGACAATATAAAATGGCCTGACATACATATAGTTGGAGTCCCAAAAAGAGAAAATAGGAGAATAGGGCAGAAGAAATATTTGAAGAGATAATGGCCAAGAATTCTTCAAAAGTAATGAAAGACAACAAACGATAGATGCAGGAAGCCCAGAGAACCATAATCAGAATTAAAAAAACAAAACAAAACAAAACACAAACACCTAGACGAATTGTGATAGATCTTCTAAAAACCAAACATGGAAGAGGAACTCTGAAGACAACCAAAGAAAAAACAAATTCTGGCACCAAACTATTTCAAAATTCTTGAAGAAAATTATGTTCTCAGGGGACAGAATTAGATGGTACACGAGTGGGCCACATGTGTTAACCTACCCGAACATGTGTATAATCCTCCAGGTATTTAGTTTTTTTTCTTTTATATTATTCTATCAAGGAATTTCTATCACCTCAATTTCATTTAATATAGGATACCCCACTAAGCAAATAGAACCAAACCCAGATGATGGAGCTTGCATTTTGGATCTAGAATCCCTGTTGATCAATGTGACCCAATCGAAGATTATTGTCTTTCCTCTATGATGTAGCATCTTACTATATATTCCCACATAGATTTCTGCCAGTGAATAGAAGAAAATATTAGTAAGTGGCAATTATTTTAGTGTGGGAGCCCACTGTTTCAGAATCATATTTTGTACTTGTCTCTGTGGGGGCATGCTGAAATCTGACTGTAGAATAGGCCAGGAGCAACGAGAGGTGGTCAGTGTGGCCATCCACAGCAGATGTTCTTTTGCAAAGCAAGATCAGCCTTACTGGACAGGAAGAAGGGGCAGCGTCTGCTGGAAAGGGAGGCTCAGTAGGGTTGGAGGTTCAGCCTTTAGAATCATGCATCCCAGTTCACTGAGTCCCAATCTTTCCCAGTCAATGCTCTTTCCCATCGGAGACCTGATGAATCTGTGAACTTAACTTAGGTCGTAATTCAGCCATCTGCAGAATGTGTTTCCATTTCTGATTTCAGTTGTGTTGCCCTGAAGCTATAGGCTACTCAAAGATATCCGCAGCTCACTAATGTACCCTTCCGTTCTTTTCCCCCTCAGAGGTTCTTTCAGGATAGTCATGTTTCCTGGTTTTCTGATTATGCCTTGAGTCAACAATTTAAACTCCAAGTATGTAATTTTTTTCTTTAATCGTTCCACTTTAGGCAAAAGAAGCCATCTTAGTTCACTGTCTGCATTCACCATCCCAACATAAGCAACTATCATGCACCTCTGTCAGTCAAACTCTTCCCGCTAACAGGCACTTCATTCTAGGCACCCACACTGGATAATTAAGAACCTTTTGCTACTGCGTGTCATGGGCCACCACTGTCCGACTGTGTAATGGTAATTTGTTCCCCCATCTTCATCACTGATTTTAAGCAATTTGATATGATGTGCACTTCTTTTGTTGAGCTTCTTGGATCTGTGCGTTTATAGTTTGCATCAAATTTGGACATTTTTCAACCATTATTTCTTCTAATATTTTTTCTGCCTTCCCCTTTCCTTCAGGGATTCCAATTACATCTATATTTAGCTACTTGAAGATGTCCCACAGCTCACTGATGTTCCATTCTGGGTTCTTCCCCCATCTTTTTTCTCTCTGTGTTTCATTTTGGATCGTTTCTATTGCTATGTATTCAAGTTCACTAACATGTTATTCTGTGTGGTTAATCTGTTAATCCAGCTAGTATATTTTTCATCTCAGACATTTAATTGGGAAGAAGGAGGAACTCTTCAAATTCACTTTGGAGTTTTAAAATATATATTTTATCTCTCGGGATATTTAAGTATGTCTACCTTCTTGAACATATGGATTATAGTTATAATTACTGTTTTAATGTCTTTTTCTACTACTTCCATCATCTGGTTCATTTCTGGATCTGTTTCTATTGATTGATTTTTTTCCTCATTATGGTTTCTATTTTTTTGCTTCTTTTCATACCTGGTAATTTTTTTTAGGTGCCAGACATTGTGAACTTTTACTTTGTTGAGTGTGACATATTTTTATATTCTTGAGCTCTGTTCTGGGATATAGTTAGGTTCATTAAAAACAGTCTGGTCCTTTTGAAGCTTGCTTTGAAACTTTGTTGGGTGGGACCAGAGCAACCTTTTTCTAAGGTTAATTTTACTCCACTGCAGAACATAGTTGTCCCTTGGTATCTGCAGGGAATTGGTTCCAGGACCTCCCATGTAGATCAAAATCTGAGGCTGCTCAAGTCCCTTATATAAAATGGTGTACTATTTGCATATAACCTGTGCATCTCTTCCTGTATACTTGAAATCGTCTCTAGATTACTTATAATATATACTGCCATGCAAATGCTATATAAATAGTTGTTATTCTGTATTGTTTAGGGAATAATGGCAAGAAAAAAAATCTGTACATGTTCAATACAGATACAACCATTGTAGGCCTGCCTAACTACATAGTACACATCAGCAACAACAAAACTTCTTTTTCCTCAAGCATTTTCAATCTATGATTGGTTGAGTCTTTGGATGCTGAACCTACTCATACAGAAGGCTAACTGTATTCTACCAGCTACCCATGAATTTAATTATGAGGTTTTGTTTGGTTGGTTTTTTGTGGCTGATGGGAATACAAACTGCTCTTAGCCTGATGTGAGCCCGGAAGATGTTTCCTTCTGTTCCTTTCAAGTTCTTTCAAAAGAAATAGGGGGAACTATCTGGACTCAGATAATTTCCTCACATGTATGTGCTGATCAGTACTTAACTGATGAACAAGAAGGGCCCTCTGCAATTTTCAGAGGTCTCTCTGCCTAGTTCTCTTTCTCTGCCCTGTGAATTCTAGACACCTTGATCTCCAGCTAGACCTCCTGAATTCAGAGTGATGGTCAGGCTTCACCTGAGTTCCCTCTCTCTCTGCATTTTGTCCAAGCGGTAAGATATGGTCATTGTAAGATTCTTCCCATTTTTCTTCCTCTCTTGCTGATCAATGTCCTGCACTATCTGATGTTCAAAGTCTGAAAACCATTGTTTTCCATATTTGTTCAATATTTAGTCGTCTCAGGTAGTAGGGTAAATCTGATGCCTGTTACTCCATCTTGGCTGGAAGCACAAGACTTGTACCTGTCTGTTTTCAAATCAGACCAGGCAGGTAACCAACCCCAAATATGAGAATCTGCTGCCTGTAAACCTCTTCCAGTTTCAAAACACTATGTCAGTCAGTGTTTACTTGCCAAAAACTGAAATCACACTCTAGCTATTTTAAGCTGGTAATACTGCGTATAGGAAATTCGGTGCTTATAAAATTGTTACATGGGCTGAGAAGTAGGCTCTAGCTTTGACCTCTAGGAATGACTCCACCAGAAATAAAACCAACAAATTGGCCTACTGGAGGGACTCCTTCTTCTGCCCCGGAGAGGAAGCTGGGGAACAAGAAGCTGCTCCTGGGGCTGTTGATTTCCGCAGCCCACCACACAGCCACTACATCAGGGATCAGGCAGCCGGACCACTTCTCAATGGCTGCTTGGTTCCCATGAAGTCACTGACTAGATGAGGACATTGAGTCTGGATGTATCTGTATCAGCATCTCTCTCTCCCAACACCCATGAAACTGCCACCCAACACTGGAATTTTGCTGCAGAGGAACCCAAACATCTCCACAACTGCATCAGCCCAGGTAGTAGGAGATGGGCTCTGTCTCACCTTGTTGAGTGAGTACATTTCATTGGTGAAATCAAATTTGCATCTGGAAACCTAAATGCAAGGAAGTCTGGGAAATGTAGTTTTTAGCCTCCAGCCATGTGGGCAGCATTATTCACATAGCCAAAAGGTAGAAATGACCAAGTATCCATTGATAGCTGAATGGATAAATAAAATGTGGTGTGTGTGTATGTATATGTGTATGTGTGTGTGTGTGTGTGTGTGTGTGTATATATATATATATATATATATATATATATAGAGAGAGAGAGAGAGAGAGAGAGAGAGAGAATATTATTCACCCTTAAAAAGGAAGAAAATTTTGAGACCTGCTGTAACATGGATGAAACTTGAAGACATTTACTAATTGAAATAAGTCAATCACAAAATGACAAATACTGTGTGATTTGTCTTTGTGTGAGGTACCTAGAGTAATTAGCTTTATAGAGACAGAAAATAGAATGGTGGTTTCCAGGAGCTGGGTGATGGGAAAATAAAAGTCATTGTTTAATGAGTATGAAGTCTCAATTTTACAAAATCAAAAGAGTTCTGGAAATGGGTTGCACGAGAATGTGACTGTACTAATACCACTGAACTGTACAATAAAAAATGGTTAAGGTAGTACATTTTATGACAAATGTAGTTAAAGATAATTTGGAAAAGATGTTACTTGGAAAATTATTTCAAATATTTTATTACTACATAGGCTGACTACTAAATTTTCATTTCTGAAAAGTTGGTTTAATTAAGTATGACGCTTAGTTTCTCTACTTTTTCTTTTCTTAGTTTCTTAATATATGAAAGATGCTGTGGTGTGTGGTGGAAAGGTGATAGATCAGAGTCAAAAGACCCAGTTATAATACTAGCCTTACCCCTCCTCAGATGTGAGGCAGGACCCCCCCACTAAACTTTACTGAGGGACCTTGTTGTCTTCCTGAGACCTCTCTCTAAATAACATTGCTTTCATAATGCTGAACTCTGCATAAGGAACGTCCCATGGTATGCTAGAGGCAGCATCACGCCTAACCACATTATCACCCCCTTCACCCAAACTCCGTGTTCCCCTAACAGCTTTCCCCTCTGGGTGATAAATGATCTGTGCCACAACAAGAGGCCAATATGAGCATTTCATGTGTGTGTCACTTGGGTTTCATTGGAGGGAGGTGAGGGTGTGGGAGGAAGCAGGTGGGGTGTCATGGAGAGCAGAAGGAGCCAGGCTCATCCCTCTCCTCCAGCCTTCCACCTTGGCTCCTTCCTAATGCAGGATCTAGTACGGGCCACTTAGACTTTGCCTCGGCTGCCTCATGAGTATGCATTCATGCAATTATTTGGCAAGTGCATACTGAATAGGAGAATACAGGAGAGAGCTGGCCCTTTTTGGACATCTGGTTATGTCAAGCTCTCTCGATCCCACTTAATAAGATGAGTAGATTTTGAGGAAAGAACTTTATTCCCCAGTTCCCAGTGAGGAAGCTGGGAAATCAAAGAGGTAAAGTAGCTTGTCCAAGATGAAGCATGCTTGTCAGCCAGTGGAATCATAATTCAAACCCACATTCTCTAATTCCAAACTTGACTCTTTCCAACACACTGCACTGCTTCCTGTCACCTTCCAGGCAGTCTCCAAACGTGAGTGGTCTCTAGGCACTCACCATTCAGTGGGTGATGCCCTGTGAGGCGAAGAGTGGACCCACAGGGGCACAAAGGAGGGAAGCAGGGAGATGAAAAGACAGAGCCTAATGATACCTTCCCCATGTGAAGGTAGGGGAATGGACCAGATTAGTGGATACTGGGGTACTTTTCCAGCTGTGAAACTTAGGACTCTACTTCTCAAGGATGCTCATGGTCTGGAGAATTTCTACCCAAAGAGTTACCTGCACACTAGCAGCATGGGCACCCCTGGGCCTCACCAGACCCATGGAATCAGCATCTACACCTTAGCCCCAATTCCCAGGCTCCAGCAGGCTCCTCACTGCAGCTTCTCTGCTGGCTATCCTCTCATGCTGGATATCCTCTCACCCTTCACCCTTCAGCCCCTGGATGCTCTAGAGCACAATCGTTTCTGGGTCCCCAGGCCAGAGGCTGCCTCTTCTCCATTGCTCTCTTCTCGCAGGGCCTCCCCGCTCCCTGCCTGCGGAGCGGGGTGCATGATGCCAGCCTCACGCCTCCCCAGGAGCGTGAGATCTTCAGGTAACATCTGGTCGTGCTTGCGGCTTGCTCAGAGACCTCAATAATGCTTGGCTCAACCAAAAATAAATTGGAAAAGAAAATTGAACATTGCATCAATTTGGAGCAAGTTTATAAATTCTGCAGCTAAGCAATACCAATAGAAAATGATAGATCACTGTGGAGCAGGGCGTCCCTGCAGTGATGTATAGTCACATTAGCTGAAATACCGTATTACATGATTCTGCTTTATTACCAGTGTTGGTGGCAGACAGAAAAACAGATTACACTTGAGTTCAAATCGATAGGAACTTTATTTACTGGCCTTTTAAAAACATATTTCTGCACTTTATAAAAACATACGGTAGATGCTATTGATAGAGCTTGTCTGCTTGTTAAAAAGTAATTTGCCCAAAACGAGGCTTTTAAGCTGTAATTTACGGCATTACCTTTTACCTCCTTTTTTTTCTGGGTTCCGTTCGCCTGGCTGTGCTCTGACGACTTCCTTAGATTTCTCGTGCCTTTAATTTTCTCTCCCACTTACCATCCCCCCAAACTCTGAGCTCCCCAGGGCCTTCAAGCAGGAAGTGGAAAGGAAAAGTGTGTTCTCTCCATGGAGGCCGGGGTCTTTCCCCAAAGCCCACCCTCCTATCCTCAGCTACCCATGTGTTGATTTTTGAGGGGGCTCCTGTGGGTTCAGATGACTCGGCCTCCCCTTCCTGCTCTTTCTCACTCCCATGGACCCGCTTTTGCTGTCCCTCTGCCCTCTGAGGAAGGCACTTCTCCCCGGCAAGCCCTGATTCCAGCCATCCTGTGAGCAGGAATACTATTCCCACTTTATCGCTGTGCAGACTCAGGCTCCAAGAAGTCAAACCCGGAGCTTCGGACTCCAAGTCAAATCCAGTCATTTTTGAGGCTGGAAGATGTGTGCGGCCGTGAGTGGGGGCTGTGGGAATACGGAAGGCTAACTCCGGAGCTGGGCTGTGCGGGAGACTGTGATCCCGTTGGGGAGACAAGACAAACGTACTTTCTCAATGACCAACGGGAGGCATTTATCAGTGGTGAAACGGCATAGTGTCTGACACTGGTGGGAGTTTGTGCAAGAGCGTAAGAGGTGGGCAGAAGCCAGGGAAGCTTCCTGGAGGGGTGAAGACTCGAGCTGGGCCTTGATGGACGGCTGGGGTTGGCCTAGGAGAGGTGGCGGTGCTCTTGGCAAGGGGAACAAGGTGAAAAAACGTATGCCAGCAGGGCTGAGCCCAGCACGTTCCTGGCAGGGAGAACAGGAGGCTGGGCCGTGTGCTGGAAGGAAGTGAGAAATTAGCCAGATGGGCACGAAAGGTGTGGTGGTAGAGGGCCCTGACACCTGGCAGAGAGTTGAGAGTGGATGGGAGGAGAATGGGAATAATGGTTTTGGAAGATTTATTCCTGATTGGAAATCTAGAGACTCAGAGAACCTGCCTGCAGCGGTGCCAGTGGCCCTGTGCAAGCCAGCGTGTTCCCACTGAGAAGGGCGCCAGGTGGGCCGGCCGGGGGTGGGCAGACCCGGGCAGCCGTCTCGTTTGCAAGCCCCGGCCACAGAGCAGGAGGCTGAGAGTCGTTCTTCCCCAGCTCATCCTGCTAAGTGTTGGCTGCAGACATGATACTGCATGGGAAAGACAATCAAATGTGAAGAAGTAAAAAGCAATTGATCTCAGAGCACGAACTCCCTTGTCATTGTTATCACTGTCACCACTATTATATTTTTTGAGTACGAAGGTCATAGTGAAAAGTTAACCTCACACTCAATGGAGCAACCACTGTCGCCAGCCTCTGTGCGTGCGTGCGCATGTGCACATGCATGCTTATGCACATCCTCCGGAGATAGTTTACTTTTCTTTTAAAGAAAATGAAACATAAAGTGTTTTAGTCATGGAACATCATAAAACTTCATTTGGTAAAATATTACAAAAATATATATTAGGAGTTTTCTTAAGGCCCAGCAACTTGGGAAGATTAAAACAAAAAGAAATACAAATCACGAGAAATATAATAGAAAAAGATGAGTCACAGTTAGACTAACACTCTCCTTCCCATTTTTGCCCTCCCTGACTTGACCTATACCCGCTTTGGTGGGATCCTCACTGCCCTGCCCCCTACTTGTCCCACAAGACCCCTATTGTAGCTGACAGCCCTGCTAACTGCATCCTCCACCTCCGACCTCTGTGTCTGATGGGATCCCATCTGCGTCTGTGTGACCAGTGGCTCTGAGCATCCCCCTCACCCAGGGTCTCAGCCGGGTGGTCTCCTTCCATCTCAGATGCTGTCACCATCTCTGTTGCTTCCAGGTGAGGAGTAGGGTATTTGGACCATTACATGGAGTGGCCAGTGCCCCTGCCCACTGCTCTGGGGCACACAGGCTGATCAGGGGCTGTGGCCTCACCCAAGGGCTGCCAAGTGGTAGGACCCTGCATGGCTCAGAACACAAAGGGGTCCTGCCTCTCCCTGCCCCTGGGTCTTGGCCTTGACCTGAAACCCCAGACTTCAGAAGGCTGGAATGCTTGGTACACATGATTGCATTTAACCCTACGACTCCATAAAGTAGGCATTATTTCCAACTGCATTTTAAAGATAAGACAGTCTAGGCTCAGGATATTTTAAGAAACATTCAAGGTCCTCAGCTGATCCACCAGGGTGGTCAGATGCTACAAAATCGAGGGCCATTTTCAAATAGCCACAGGCTGCATTAAGTGGCCTCCTGATAACCAGCTTGGATTTACAAGTGTCTTGTATATTCCAGATATGTGACAACTTGCAGTCAGAGAAGGGGGAACTATAGTCAGGGCATTAATCAGGAGCCCTTGATGAGTCACACCCTGGCAGCCTGGTGCCAAGTCGAAGCCCACTGTGGGTGGCTACCTCTGGCCAGGTCTACCTGGTCTACCTGTGAAGTGCAGCAGTAGACAGTGCTGGCACCTTACCAAGGGCTAACTTGAAGCCAAGTCAATATTTGTCTAGTAAGGGTTTTATTACTGAAGAAATTATTGATAAATGAAGATGAGTGAGTGAGTGGATTGACACGTAAATATAACTTCCCTCATTAACCTGTAATTCCATGTTAATTATGCTTAAAGATCACAAGAGAGATGCAAGCCTGACTCCTAAGAAGGGTGGATGACTCAACTCTTTACGCAGTATGTGAACAGGAAATCATGAGGCAGATTTCTGGAGGGACCTATAAGCTGACGAGAAAGGCAGTTCCTAGACACAAGTGCTCCCACACTCTTGCCTCCCGGAGGTGTGCTGGGATGCAGGCTGGCTTCTCCAGAGGACCCTGGTGAACACCACCGAGCAGTACTCATTTGGATGCACGAGTCCTGACTTCCTACAAAAAGTCACTGGCGACCTTGCCGGAGTAGCTTCGGTAGCAGCAGTATGGCAGAGGCCACAAACGAGATAACACCTGTGGACGGTCCTTCTGTGTCCTCCTAATCTGGGCATTGTGAGAGCATTTTTTTAAACCCCTAAGTGAGATTAAAGAGTTTATTCAGCTCCTTTGCATCAGCAAAAAGGCAAGTGTCAGCTTCCTGGAAGAACAGAGAGGGATCACAGAGGTGTCATGTGTCTGGGGCAGAGGGTGGACAAACAGGGACTGGCGGCTGGCATCATTCAGCTCAGCGCTCATCTCATGGAAAAGACCAGCAATGGCCTGACTTTATGTTTGATCTCAGAGGAAAAGCTAGGACAGCGGAGTCAGCAAGACCTGGGTGTAAATTTTGGTTCAGCCCTATACTATCTGTGTGGCCCTGAGCAAGTCACCTAAACTCACTAAGCCTCACTTTCTTTGTCTGTAAAAGGGAGAAAGAAGAGAAATTGCCTCATTGGGTTGTTGGAAAGATTAAATTAATTCATGTAAAGTATTCAGCATTCATAAACGCTTGATAAATAAGAGGTATCTTATTGAATAGCACAAGCAAGGATGACACACATCCTAGGACCAGGTAGTACCTGTTTTCACTGTTATCTCAAACTCTAATGCACCATGGGACAAGAGATACAATATTCCACTCTCACTTCTGAGAGTGTATACTTCATTGGGGAGAGTGCATTGAACTCTGTGTTAGATATAATCTGATAATTTCTAACAGTAGGTGCCATGGTGACTCAGGACAGAACAGCACTGCAGGGTGGGGCTTCCTGGAAGAGGTAAGCCTGGCTACACCTTGAATGATAGGGAGGCAGGAAGGCTTTTCAGGCAGGGCAGGGGAATAAGATGAGCCAAGACATGGAGTCGAAAAATTCACATTGGCTAATGCAGCAAAATTAAAGAGAGGACATTGGGAGAATATGGAGATGGTATGAGATTACACTAGTCAAAGGAAGGCTGGGGACAAGTGAGAAACATGCTCAGAGGAGAAAAATGAAGGATGTCAGCAGACACCCAGGGCTGGGGGGATGTCCAAGTCACGGCGACGGATGCTGCCACTCAGAATGCTTGCCCTCTACTGGCATTCTCAACTGTCGTGAATTTAGTGAATCTCATCAGCTGGCTCTTCCCTGATTAATCTCCCTCCAGGAGCCTTGGTCGTGATTTGTACCTGCTTCCACCTAATAGCCAGTGCGCTGCCCCCATCCCACTGGGATCGGAGAATGCACACCCTGACATTATAATAGGCTCTGCAGAGAAAGAAATGCTATCATCTGTGGTGGTGACAGCGGGCTCCAAGCCCTGCCAGGTAGCTTTAGTAACTTTCTAGTCTTCCTTGTCTTACTAATTAGGAAAGCCTATCTCACAGATTTGGGCTGTGACTCTCAGATAGCAGCTCTTCCACCTTCATAACTGCTTCTAACTAGGTGGTCGAACCAAGGAGCATTTCGTATTCATTGCAAGGAGGCCCTGGCGTGTGAGATGTGCGTGTGAGCCCTTTCTGCAGTGTGGGAGCAAGAGGCCTGCCAGCGATGGCAGGCAGGGACAGTTCCTACATGCCTCTTCCATTGCCTCCACACTTGCCGACTGCTCGGCCCTTGAGCCAAGATATGTCCACTCAATCCCCATCCCCAGCTCCCTTCTCAGATCCAAGGACATGTGCCCGAGTGTCAGGGAGACTTCACACTTCAACATAAGCATCTGTGAACACCAGAGCTGAGAACTGGTGAAATCAGCTGATGGTGGAGTTTTCCCCCCTTTTTTTGTATTCCCTGTAAATAGTATACAGTAATCAGGGTTTAAGCTGCCCAAGATGAAATAATTGCTTAACAATCATATAAGATGAAGTGATTCAACAAATGACAATGAGGCCCTGTGATATACAGAACAGATGCATTCAGTGTACCATATTATAATGTGCTAATACAAGATTGACAGCACAATAATAGGAGTGAGCAGCAATTCAGCCTATAATTCCAACCCAAATGTGAGGCTGTCCACAGAACTCAAATCCTAGCAGGCTGCAAAATTAGAGGTAACACCGCGCAAGGTTCAAGACGACTCATTAGCAGGTTGGCAGAGTGTTTCAGGAGCAAATTTGTCTGTCGGAGGAACTAATTTTGTGCCATATTCAGCTCAACATTTTTTTTTTCAAGTGTGCAGATACAACCCTACCTGGAGGGGAATGCAGGGGTGGAAGTCTGAGATCTGGTCATAGCCCCTTGGGGCACAGTGCGGTCGCTGGTGTCAGCTTTTGAGTGGTCAGTATTGGGCAAGTAATTTGGGTGTGTTAAGGGGTGTGTAGTGGAGCAGACCATGGGGACAGTGACAAATATTCTTCAGACCAGTCGCAATGTAAGAGAGTGAAGAGGCTCCCCTCTGGCTCTTGGGCCTGTCCCTATATCAGAAAAGATTTGGCTCAAGGATATAATTAAGGTTGTAATGAGGGTCATTCCAGGTCCTGAACTTCGGAACCTCTCTCAGTAAGCGTCACAATCCCTGCTTTGTACGGTGCCCCCCATTGTTTTAAGGGTGCCTGGGATTCGTTGGAATCAGGCGTGGTAAGACACACAGACATGAAAATGACTGTCGTGAAGCAAGACATTTATACTCACAGGACCACACGGGGGAAGCACCAGGGTTGGTCAGAAGGCAGAGGGAGTGAGGGGAAAACTGGGCAAGAGCCTTTACTGTGGTTTCCCAGGGGGGTAATAGGCAAGGGAGGGTGGATAAGGCGAGGACTGGCTCTGAGGCATAGGGGCTGTGCCTAGGTGTCTGGTACCTGATCCTGGGCAGCTTAGGGCAGGTTATGTGGCCGAGAGTGAGAGTGTGAGGGTTGAATAAAGGAGGTGGTCGAGGAGTAAGGTCTCTAGATTGGTTTGTTTGTAGAGGAAAGGCATGCTGATTGCAGGAGTTAGCCAGCCCTGAGGGGGCCAGTCCCCCCACCCCGACCCCCCACCGCTACCAAGGTCAGTGAGAACCCAAGATCAGGTACGGTAAAAGCATTGGAATTCAGAATAAAAAGACACGATTCACACACGTTCATAGCCCCACACCATTGGCTGCCTTTCCTCTGCTGCCAGTTAAAGCACCCGACCCCCCCCCCCCCCAAATCCTGATGAAAACAGGGCGTGGTGACGTCACCATCTGCCCAGGATGAAAAGTCACCGTATTCCCCAACACCATCCCAATTCTGGCTCTGGGGAGTCAGGAAGCGAAGATGTCTACCCCTCTTAGACTGGCAGAGCTAGTGCAAAGCTCTCCCCCGTCTCTTCTCCTCAGAGTGGCCTGGGTGTGGACAGCCCTGGCCTAGTCCCTGAGGCTGTCTCGGAGTATGACTCAGGGACCCTACACCTCTCATTTCCACCAGCAACAGGCCCGGCGGCCGTGGCAAGGCTGCTTCCCATTTCTGGGTTTCGGTTTCTTTTCCTTTAAAGAAGAAATAAGATTGATCCCAGTTCTAAATGCTTTGTTTCTCTGAAAAGTAGGGGAAGGAATGGGGAGAAGCAGTAGAAAAGCTAAGGAGATTTGGGCGGCATCTCTAACCCTCACATGAAACCAGAGAAGCCACCCAAGTCCCCTCTGCCGTCCTCCCACATCCAGCCTCTGGAGCTGAGGCCCTCCCAGTGACCGCAATGGTGAAGATGATGGTGATGATGATGATATGAAAATGACATGATGGTGGGTGGTGGTGGTGGGGGGAATCAGAATAACAGGAATTCCGCACCTGTGGGACAGCCAGGCTTTTATGCATTACCCTGTCTAATTCTTACAATAACCCCAGATGGAATAGTGACTCTCAGTGCCATTTTACAACAGAGCCAGGTCTGAAGCCCAAAGACTCATTTCTACTCACTCTGCTCTGCTGCCTCCTCTGTCACCAACAGGACTGTCCAAAAATGATTTGATGGAGTGTGTTTCAAGCAGCAACAGATTCCAGGAGGGGTAACCCCAAAGAGGGAGAATGAACGCCAGAGGAGAGGTGTTGCCCATGGGGAGAACTCTGCTTGGAACTTGAAGGGTTTTACTGTTCCTTTGGGTGCCCGACATGTCTCTGGGCAGCAGGATGCACCCCCCTGCAGGGAGTGCTTAGCCTGGTGAGGGGTCAGACAAGGGACAAGTGAATGAGTAATTACGATGGCTCTATGAGCCATCTGAGGGGCTGTGGCCGTCCCTGTGTCAGGCCTGCGGTTGGAAAACTCTGGACACCAGAGAAGCCCTCAGAGGCCAGAGGGCTGCCACTGCCCTTGGTGACCAGGTCAGCCCCCCTCAGGACTCAGGGAGCTACCAACAGGGTCCAAGCAGGTCAATAGGTCAACAGAAAACCAGCGCTGGTCCTGAAAACAGAGGGGATTTAGTGCAGGGAGTTGGTTATGCAGGTGACAGGAGGTCTAAAAAGCCAGAGAGTAGATGGGAGGCAACCCCAAAATTAGCAACATGAGGAGGCCACCACCACTCTCAGGCTTGGGGGACAACAGGGGATGTGAAGGTACCAGTGTCCAGGGTTGGAGTGTCCCTGGGGATGCTGCAGCCCCGAGGGGCCTAAGGGACACAGCCAAGGCCAGAGACAGTGCCCAGGGCCAAGCAGGAGTGGCAGAAATATCCTGGCTTCTCCCTCCCTCTTGCCCTGTAATCTCCTGTTAGTGGCCCTTGAAAACCCAGCCCAGACTAAATCTGATAGGGCCCATCTGGGGAACTCAGCCTGCAGGGACCCACCCACGCTGCCCTCCCTCATGCAGAGCAGGAAGGCTGAGGGGTGGACCTGAGGGAGAGCAAGCAGGCCCAGGCCCCATGCGTGCCCTCTCTGCGGGGACGGACGCATCACAGTCTCAGGGCCAGCAACCTTCTCCGTGGGGTGGAGGAACCACTTGCTCTGAGCAGTGTCTGGGGCTGGGGCTCCTCCTCGCCAGAAAGGGGGGGTGGAGAGGGGAAGGAGGAGGAAGGAGAAGGGCAAGTGGGAACAGCCCCCTGGCCCTGAAGGTGAAAAGCAGGGGTGGGGCGAGGCCCAGGCATCCTGAGCTGTCTCCTAGAGCTGGAGGCCCCTGCTCAGTGAAAGCGGGGAGACCCTGCTCCCAAAGGGCCCCAGTTCGTACCAGGAACTAAGTGAACACCCACATCCCTGGTGGAAGAGCAGTCAGCGAATGTAGTAAAGCAAATGCAGCAGCCTTGGGGGCGATTTGGGTAGATTGCCTTTTAAACTCCAGGGTGGCCGTCCACAGCCCCGGCCACCATCGTTCTTCCAAAATAATAACACCGCCCATTTATGTAGCTACGTGGCTCTCAAAATAAGGTTGCGTATGATTTGACTCTCACGAAAACCCTGCAGAGTAGACAGTGACAGTGAATGAAGCGGCCGAGGTGACACCAGGTGCTGGCTCACTGAGTCTTCCTGCAGGCCCGCAGCTCCGTGCTCCTCGCCCTGTCCTCCCTCCCCGTTATGCACCGACTTCTGGGCCCCGGCCCCCCAGTCAGAGGGAGCGCTGCAGCCCCGTCACTGCTGGCCACACTCGGGCCAAAGTCTGGGTGCAGCTTTTCCGATTTGCTGCCAAACTGAAGTGCGTGCCGCAGTCCGAACACTCTTCGGTTTCAGGAACAACAGACAAGGGGGGTTTAGCACCCCCTTTTATGCAAATGCAGCATGCCCCTCCGTGTGATGTAGAGTTGTACCGTATTTCACTGTGGGAGAGGATGGGGAGATTTTGGTAATTAAAACTTCCATCGATCAGTGCTCAGATCTCAGAGCTAATTGCACTGCTGGTGCACAAGTGTGGCCAATCGTGCAGCTCTGTTTCCAAGTGTGTATGTACCCCAGGGCAAGGGGTCACAACTCCCCGCCCCCCACAGGAAGCACCCCTGTGCCATGCTTCACTGTCCCTGCCCAGTGTGGGGCAGCAACAGGACACTGGATGGTAGTCCTGGGCCTGCCCCAAGTTAGCAGTGTGGCAGTGAGTATGTGGCTCAGCCTCTCTGGGCCTGCTTTCTCTTCTGTAAACCGAAGAGTTGGAACTCCACGGTCTCCAAGTTTTTCCCACCTCTTTCAGTACTTTATGGAGCTGACATTCCATAAGCGAGAGCCCGACATCTCCCCACAGCATTTTACTCTCATGTCTGATTCTAACTGGTCCGTGTGTTCCTCACACACTCATTGAGTGCCTTGTGTGTGCCAGGCCCAGTGCTGGGCTTAGGGGTGCCGAAGGTCCAGCCCTGCCTCTGGGGAGCTCCCAGTCTGGTGGGCTGACAGCCTAGAAGCAGAGACCCCCCAGAAGACATGCTGAGTGCCTTTCCAGAGACAGGCACTGGGTGGTGTGGCCTGGCCCGCGGCCCCATCGGCTGTAGGAAGTTCACAGTTTCTCACGGGGAAGGGCCATCCTCTTTTTCTGCCTCGAGAGATCAAGTACGCAGAGGGCGCACCGTGGGTGGGCCCCAGAGCCACACGAAGTTGGGGGTGAAAGCCTGTCTGTAGGTCTTGCTCTTGTCATCGTTCTCTGATAAGGAAGCGGACAGACATTATTGTGAACGCCCCCGTGTGGCCTCGAGGGTCTGCCCGTGGTGGCTTGACTGTGATGACTGTTAAGGAACAAGAACAGTTTGAAAAGGAGGGACGTTGTACGCTGGCCTCCCGTTGTGGCCTGGGCCCTCCGGCTGCTGCCCTGCCCCCTGCATTCCGAGCCTCCTGGGTAGTGAGTGCTGCCTGTTAGTTCTGGCTCCGCTCAGGGCTGGCCCGGAGGGAAGAGCCCCTGTGTGCAGGCCAGAAGAGGGCGGCAGGAGATCCTTTTCCCGGGGCTCTGACTCCAGGAGTGCCATGTGCTCTCCTGTCTACTTTATGATCAGAACGATCAGAATTCAGCGGCCAGTGACTCAGAGCCTCCACTGGCAGCAAGCTCGGTGAATCAATGCACGAAAAAGTGTAAAAGAGCAACCCAGAGACAGAAGCCTTCTCAGCACCACCCAGCTCTTTGACACTTTTGCATAGTAGTGAGCTAGCGACAGAGCCCGTGCATGTACGCAATGCGTGGATGGAAGGATGGATGGATGGATGGACAGATGGACGGACGTTCTTCCTGTCCTCTGTAGTGGGTGGGGTGAGGGAGCTGTATCTTTCTCTCTCTCCACTCTGTGTGTCCCACATGGCAGGTAGCTGTGACACAGTATTTATGTAAATAGCTCATGTCCTGAAGAGCTACATCAAGAAGCTATTGTCAGTTGAAGGAAAGCCCCCACCCCCGACCCCCCGGCTGCCCAAGGTATGTTTGTCCCAGGCAGGTTTTCTACCAGGACTGGTTCAGGGGACGGCTCTCCCGACTTGAACACGCTAGACTGAGGAGTCTCCTGCTGCCACCTGCCCACTGCCCACCTTGGCCTCTGGGGCACGGTGTCTGCAGCCTGCACCTCTCCTCTCCTCTCGGTCCCACGTTGAGGCGGTCTGGCCGTGGGGGCTGTCCTAAAGGCAAAGAAAGCTGACCTTTCGAGAACATGAAATTCCCAAGGACCACCAGCCAACCCAGGCGCTCAGGTGAACTTAGAATTGTCCCTTGGGTTTGATTCTTAGGAAAAGGAGGTCTTTAATTATAGGCTTGTTACCCATGAATAGCTCATTTATTCCCAAGTCCCCTGACTTCATCCATACATCCAAGGATAGGGAGGGAGTGCAAAAGGTTTTGGAGCTACCAAAAAGAGTTGAAATGGCTTAGAAACGTTATCCCTGAGGCTGAGGAGCTCAGATTAAGGAACCCACCCAGCACAGAAGTATCCCAGGGCCTGTCACTGCTCAGCTGCCATTCTGACTGCTTAAAAGAGCCTGGTTTGGGGGGAAAAAGGTCCAAACCACGATACCCATTTGATACATATGTAAAGGCAGAATAAAGTACCTGAAATCCAAACCATAATTAAAATAGTTTGTTTGTGGAGGGCTTCACTGTTCTAGACACATGCCATGTGATTTGCCACTCGATCCTCACAAGTACTGCACGAAGGAGGCTCTATGATTCCTCATTTTAAAATAGGAGAGGGCAAGTGACTGGCCCAGGGTCACACAGTGGCCGAAGGACAGGATCCATTGAAAGCCAGAGTCTTCCCTTCTACCCTTCCTGTCACAGAAATTTGCTTACGTTTTCTTACTGAAAGGACCTGGTTTTGGCTTTGCTCCTAGAAGCTGATGTCCCACCAAGAAGTAGCTTTGTTTCAATAGTGGAGGAAACAATTCCTAGCTTATTCATTAATGTCTCATTTCTGTATGCCAGTACTGCCTGTTGACCCAACCCACGCACTGCAGACGTCCACCGCCGTCGGTGAGTGCGCCTGGGCAGGGAACTGTGGCAGAGATGGGTCCTTTTGTCATTGGACAGTGACCTCCTTGCTGAGTTTCTTTCGGCTCTCTAAGGGCTCCTAAGTCATCTCATGCAAATCCTTTCCTGGAATGGGGCCCAAAGACAAACCCCGAGAAGCTGAAGAATGAGCTGAATGCGTCTGTTCTGGGTTATTCGTTCATTCAGTCCTTCGACAAACACTGGCTGAACTTCACAGTGGACACTATGTACCGGTGATGCAGAACGTCCTAAGGCACATCTCAGCCCTAGAGGGACTCGGCAGAAAGGGTCGGACACATCATACGGTACATACAGGATGCATAAGGAGCTGCTTAATCATCCAAGAAGTGATTACAGAGGACAGGGCCTTTGAGCTGACTCCTGCAAGCCAAGAACACCGATTCTAGAAAGGTTGGAAAGAGTGTTCCGGGCGGAGGGGAGTGTAAAGGCAGTGACAAGAAGACCCAGGAAGCCGGACGTGTGTTGACGCTTTGCCTGGTCCCAGGACAGTGTCGATGGGAGCTGAGCAGGAAGGGTAGGCGGGCGGGGCTGCGGGGCCCTGGGGGCGGGGGCTGGATGGCCCAGCCCGCAGCCTTGCCAGCTCCAGCCCTCTCAGACCCGGACGGGCAAGTCCAGACTGAGCGGAGCTCCAGGTAGTGCTGCAGACAAGAAAGCGCCCAAGTTTGTAGGCCATTTCTCTTCTAAAAGCAAGCAAGCAAGCAAGCAAACAAAAAATAATGGGCTCATATTTAAGATTATTACTAAAATAATATCCTGAATGATTTCCTGACTGGGGAGGAAACGGGGTGGAGTTACCGTTTGGGGGCGGGAAACTGTCGGTAACAGCCAGGGCCCCGCGCTCAAGGTTTGAGAGTCACCTTGTGTGTGTCTCCCTGGGGAGAAGGCGGCACACAGCTGCTCCCAGGGATGAATTCGTTGATCCACTAACAAGGTTGACTCCCAAGGCGGTGAAGGGAAAAGGCTGAGAGGTCGTGGCTAGCTGGCCTGAGTGGGGAAGCAGGGAAGGCAGCCAGAGACCCCGCCTAGAAAACGAAATGGGGAAGTGGACCACCAGAAACCTCCATTGCTTAGAGCCCTGATAAACAGCTGAAAATGGCTTGCCCCTGGAAAAAAAATAATAATAAATTCTGTATTATCATTTCAATGGCTCCTCACATAAATACCAAAGAATCAGAAAAGCTGGTGCCTCATGTTGCTCCCAGAACCTAAGAAGTGGTATCTTTCAGTTATCGGATTTTATTTCTCTGCAGTGTTACATTTTATACATATTTATTCATGCAGAACAGAAGCGCAGCGTTATTGAGGCTGCCATGGGAGCGGAAGGAAAAGCTGTTATACATGAGAATGCACTGCATTTACATTGTCGCACTTTGCAACAATTGAACTATATGCAACTGTTTTTTTTTTAATATTAAAAACTGGTTTGCATTTAATGTGTTGATTTTTTTTTCTTTCTCACTCTTGAATTTTCATATGCCGTAGAAATGTGAAAGGGGGAGGGGTCAAGATCCTTGAAGATAACAGAGGGTTGGGGGCTAGCAAGAGGCAGCTTTTGGGGGGAGGGGTCGTCGACCCAGAGCAAATTTATAACTAGTATTTCTTTATAACGGATGCAGTTAACTGAACTGCAAAACATTCATCTTCTGATTTAATACCTTATTCTCCCTGCCTGGAGACGGGGGTATTATAGTGCTGGATATTGCTTTTCAGGCTTTTGAGTGTCAATGATGAATCCCCATTTTCTAATAAAATACATTTTCATAGTAATTGAAATAATAATAATTTTTTTTTGCCTCTTTATTTTCCCTTAGGTATTTAAAGAGGGGCTTTTGATTTCTTTCCCTTTCCCCTGTCCTGGCTTTACTTTCTCTTCATTGAAATTCCTTCAAGCTTCTGAGATGCACAGAGTCTGGGCTTCTGGCCTCTGTGTTCCAGTGGCCTGCATGCTTCCCCCAGTCACAGCAGCCACAGGACGGGCTCCAAACCCACAGAGCGACTTAGCGGGGCTGAGACATGGAGACCTGGAATTCTCGGCTGGGTTTGGCTTTTCGCCTCCATTTGCTTAGCAAGCTGAGCTGTCCCTAGGGAGGGACAAATGTAACCAGGCCACTGTGGGGCAGGGCAAGGGCCCAGCCCTACCAATCCTGAAGCTTGCACATTAGGTTGACCCTAACAGTCCCAAGGTCAAGATAGGGACTGCCTTTTCCCATTCCATGTACCCCTCACCCTGTAGGTGCTGATCCCTGGGAATTAAAATGAATATCAGTGTGCTAAGTACAGCCTTACTTTTCTCAAGAATAAAATGTGGGAAGGGGTAATGTGGGCAACAATGATGTTGCACTAAGTACAATGTATTTAGCCTGCAGCTCTGTTAGTTTGCAGGGTTTCTTTGAATGCTACATGGTGAACTTAAAGAGAAAAATGTAAGAGTTGTCTCCTAAGATATCTTTTCCTCTCATCATTTCCTTCATGGTTGACAATGAAGAGAAAGAAGAAAAATATAAATGAGACTATAATGGGCTTAAGAACAATCAAGGTATGGCCTCTCTGGTCACTGTACCAGCTTTGGAAGAAATTCCTGGTCTTTTCTCTTCCTACCCACCCAGAGAAGGGTAATGTTGGGGAAATCTTACTCAGTTTAAGCTGTAATTTAACTTTGCCTACAGGAATTCTCCCCTTCCTCTGTTTCATCTTTCCTAATCTAGTAAAAGCACTTGGAAGTCAGGAATCAGGATTTAAAGCCAGTCTTGGCCAGGAAAACAAAGTAGCTGCTCGAGCAAACAGTTAGGAAGACCGAAAGCTTTGGGAGGCCAGGCCTGCCTTCGTAGTACCGGAGACAATACTTCTCGGCCTCTTTATTGTCCAAGGTGTTTACAAAAAGGCTTTTGACTTCTGTCCCTTTCCCCTGCCCTACCAGAAAAGCCACCCGTGGCCGTGGCTTCACCGCAGGTTGCGGCCAGCAGACTGTGAACACCTTTGTGCAAACTACAGAAAAAGGTCCTGTCTGTGGGCCTGATTCACCCCCAGGCCAGGAGGCGTGGTGTCGCAGGGGGAGGGAGAGCAGGGTGTTAGACCCACCTGCCTTTGCCTGGGCACCTTTGCGCAGGGCACGCATTGCTTAACCCTATGAGCAGTAGATAGGTAGACGGCAGCTTTTGAGTTGGAAAGACCCGGGTTGGAATCCTGACTCCAATGTGTTCCAGCCGTGTCACCTTCGGCAGGTAGCTTAATTTCACACATGATAGTACCTATCTGATAGGAATGCTATAAGGACTAATTGAGATAATATGTATAAATCTCTTAGTGCTAAGTCTGTGGTGGCTATTATTTATTTAGTTAGTTAGTTAGCCTTTCAGTGCCCATGAGAGGCAGGAGTGAAAATACGCTTCCTACGATAGGGATCGGGGTGACAGAATGCGGGCCCAAGCCTGGATGTGAATTGTCTTTAGGACAGAGGTGCTGGCCTAGGGAGCCTGATCTGCTAAATACCGAAGGGAGGGGACAAGAAAGGAAAGAAAACCAGCGACTTGTTTGACCTTGGCTCCCACGTAGAGGCTGGACTCATGCTTCTACTTCTGGGGTCACCTACCTAAGCTGTTCTGCTTCTCTGTCTCTCCACACCTCACCCCCAGGGTCCAGTAGCGTGTCTGTCTGGAGGTTACAGGGTCCTCCTGCTTCGCCTGGGACTTTGGGATGGTGGGGACAGGGAGGCAGCGACAGGAAGCCCTTCTTTTATTTCCCTGCCCTCGTTCCCTAGTGAGCAGGAAAGGAACAAGTCCAGGGGATCTGCACAGCATCCTGGATGTTCCCCCCAAGCTCCCACCTGGGGCCCTCCTTGATGGGCAGATTTTTGAGATGAGGTTTGTTCCAGAGGCCAGGGGCTTCTTTTGATAGGTGACAAGTAGCTGCTGGTCAGAGCCTGCTAATCTCCTGCTTAGAAAGACCTGTGGCTCGCTCCTTCCTTTCCTTTCCTTTCCTTCCCCTTCCTCCCTCCCTCCCTCCCTCCCTCCCTCCCTCCCTTCCTTCCTTCCTCCCTCCCTCCCTCCCTGTTTT